>CM031081.1:15929996-16002627 GCA_018257905.1 Gillenia trifoliata | reverse complement strand
ATTTTCAGAACCATGAATACAACACCTTCCATATCCATAACAACAAATTTTCATTCATTCATTACTTAAAAAAAATACAAACCATGCACGTTCATTGATTGAAGCCAAAAACTTGGATTCCATAAGATAATTTAAGACCAAGTCGTCACCGGGTGCACGATTGATAAACAAGCATCAATATCTTAATAGATAAAATAAGCGAATTTGCAGGTTAGAGGATTTGAGACACAAATGGAAAAATGGATGGGAGCTTGTGATTGCATCATAACCAAGGCAGGACCTAACACAATAGCAGAGGCATTGATTAGGGGGCTTGGCTTCCAATTATCCTCAATGACTACATTCCCGGACAAGTGAGTGATCATGCGAGTGATCATGCATTTTCTTTCCTTTTCGCGTTATTTGTTTCAACATTTGGATTAACTTTTCCGCTTTGATTGACAGGAAAAGGGCAATGTGCCTTATGTGGTGGACAATGGGGTCGGCGTCTTCGCCAGAATTCCCAAGGAAACAGCGAGGATTGTTGCGGAATGGTTCAGCACGAAAACAGACGAACTGAAAATGATGTCGGACAATGCACTTAAACTAATGCAACCTGAGGCTGTGTTCGACTTTGTCAAAGACATCCACGAGCTTGTCCTCCAATGCGGTCCTATAGCATTATAATCTTGTAGTCTTATGTTCCTGTTATTTGGTATACAGACTTAGATCTTTGTATTCGGTTTTTTGGATCTTTCATACTTTTGTTATGACTTGGGTTTTGTAGATTATGTTCTAATTGTATCTACTATACAAATACCTTTTGCATGCTGTAAATATGTCTTATAAATGCCATAAGCAGCTCGATGCCCAATCTCCAGTTTTGTGCATTTCATGTACATATAGTTGACATGGTGTGCATTTCACGGTAATGGTGTGTACATACAGTGCATATAGTGTGTATTTACAAATTTGATACTTTTCGCATTAAGGTAGTTTAGGTCATGGTAGGCACTCAAGATAATAAGGATCGATAGTCCGCATGTTTATTATCATATAATAGTTAGCAACTGCATTGCACAATTATATTACATTGCTTAAGAAATTAAACATTACAAGTCAACCATAAGCTACGACATCAAATTTATTCTACCATAGCTACTAAGACGAACACATTTAGAACTCACTTCACCTTCAAAATCCTTAAAAGCCTTTATAACAAACTTTCCCAAGACACCAGCAAGAGCATTCCTTATCTTATAAGATTCCCCAACAGTATCCTTGATCTAGTCTTTTGGATTTGTCGTCCCTATCTCTTTAATAAGAGAGCTGGCCAGACTTCCACCAGCATACTTCTTCTGAGACCCAACAATTTGTGAAGTAGGTGCATGATCGATGTACATGATTGTGCCATGTACTGGTATTTCGTGGCACAAATTCCAAGTGTACGGCACATCATCTTTTGTGTCAGAGTCTCTTGAAAGTGCACCATTCTCAAACAGCGAAAACGCATTTCTACAAAACCGCAAATCAGAACCGATCACTTTATAGTTAACACTAAAGAAAAATGATAAACTAAATCTGATTGAACTGTAGTAGATATTTGCTTGGCAATGAAAGAAATATAATTTTCTTCCAGGCCTGATGAACCAAAAAGCAAGGCAAGCTTGATCTCTAATGAATTAGCAATCAAATTAAGTATGCGACCTCTTTGTGGTTCCCAATTCCATGTGTTCTTAGGATGCTTCTTCCTGGTACTGCTGTCACCTAAATTCGAGCACAAGGCTTCAGAATATTGTTGAAAGAAGAACTGGTAATTTCACACTCAATGCAATTACAAAGATACATATTTATAACATTATAAATTTTTGTATGAATAACATATAGAGAAAGAGACAAAAAAATGTAACACCTTCACATTGTTGTTGGAAGTGATGTTGGACTCCTCAGTGAGAACAACAGTAAGAAGGAAGAATGTGTAGATCTTAAAAGCATTGCGATGTGATGCAACCCGATCCAGCATTGGAGTGACATCATTCTCACCTTGAGAAACCCGCGAGAGTGAATCAACATTTGGGAGGAGAACACTGAGATTGGACCGAAGACTCTAGAACTAAACCTTACTATGTAGAACTGAAGCTTCCTGATCAAAGGACAGCCACGATTCCTCTGGAGCAATCTATGCAAAACACAAATAAACTCAAAATTAAAATCAAAGGCAATCATAGAAAACATATCAGGCCTTGTTGAGTTGTAGCATACAAGTCATTTCAATTGCAAGGTGTACCTTGGGAGCCAAGGTAGCTTTAGAGTCATCCTGGGGTTGTGCTGATTGATCCATCATACAAGTTTAGATCCATCAAATATAGAAGGAAGCTCATTGATCAAAAGTTTAGATCCTGCATCATAAAAGAGTAGCAGAGTAGGTAACATCAGTGAAATGATAGTACAAGATAATACATAAAGACAATACAATATTATCAAACCTATGTCAAGGGGATTAACATATCCACAAAGATAATACAAGAGCTACTTGAACTGGAGAGATTCTCATTTTCTAATAAAGGGAAAACTGAAAAAGTTCGGTGAAATATGATAATTCGTCCTTTTTACATACCTCACCAAATGCACCTTTGCCAATCACAGTTAATTGCTCAAAATCATCAATGTCGATTTTACACCTTTGCAGCCTCATATATTCTGTTTCTCGACGTTCCAATGTTCTCATCGTCCCCTCTTGTTTCTTACTCGGTATCTGATCTTCTTGCGCTTTCCTTTGAAGCGCTCTACGTCTGAAACAGAGAAATATATAATCTCAGTACCTACAGATTTTCAATTCCTTCTTTTTCATTACGTACCCAAACTGCTCCGTAAATGCGAACACTTAAATTAAAGTTTACAGCTCAATCGTGTAATTATATCAGAATTAGTGCTTTCACTTGCTCGAGTTTTCGAAATGCCAAACAGAAAACATAAATAGCACAAGAAAAACTAAAACTATTATTAATATGCAAAGATTGATTTCAAAAAAGGGAAAAATTAAGCATTTTAAATCGAGCTTAAACACACAAATGCAGAATTAGCAGAACCGCGTGCACGAAATCGAAGACGAAATTTGAGATTTCTAATTGGAGCTACTGCTAACAAGCTCACACTATCACAATTCGATCACAATCAATACACTGAAAATTTTGACGAATTAAAAGCAAAAAAAACCGCAAAGTACCTCTCTTTGCGATCCTGTAGACCTTGAAGGTAGTTCTTGTAGTGATTTTCAATGAACTGCTTTGCCACCACCGCCTTCTGCTGC
Organism: Gillenia trifoliata; assembly: GCA_018257905.1. Lineage (NCBI taxonomy): Eukaryota > Viridiplantae > Streptophyta > Magnoliopsida > Rosales > Rosaceae > Gillenia > Gillenia trifoliata. The sequence goes on along the minus strand of CM031081.1, from coordinate 15,999,338 downwards.
GTCACCGACAACAAAATCGACACGTCGGGACCCGACAATAGCGCCGAGCCACACCATCCCATCGCCGCCGTCCACTTCCACCGATGAACCCGATCGAATCTGTTCGACAAATAAATTCACACGGCGCTTAGTTGTAGGCCTAGTGATTTATATGAATACCGATTGGGAGATTATGCAGCGTGCTACTACTAGTACCGCTAGTGTACGGTGTATGTGATTTGAGATTGCGCTATTTAACTTATAACCAAAAGATTGTGCTCTTAAGTGAGAGGCTCAACTTAGGTTCTTTTATTTGTCTTAAGGCTCTGCTAAGGACTTTAATTGTTATGTAGATATATATAACAAGGCTTATATGTTTGAAATATAGATTGGATATAAATCAAGTTATATTCAATCAATGCTTTACAAGATAAAGTAGTTAGTAAATGTTAAAATACAAGCCAGGACAAAAGTAAACATATATAAACCTAATTGAAAGTTTACGAATAAGTAAATACAATAAGTAAATGAAGCCGTAAATACTCAACTAAAGGTGGTCGATTGCATATAAAGCCATCGAATTGGCTTTTATGCCCACTGGATTGAGACAAAGCCATCGATAAAGCCATCGATTGGCTTTCTATGCCCATCGGATTGGAAATAAAGCTTAATGGCTGTGCTTACCTGATGACTTTTATGCCTACCTGGATTGAAGATAAAGCTATCAAAAGCCATCGGATGGAAGACAGCTATTGACAAAGCCATCGTAATGGCTTTTATGCCCATCGACTTTGGGAAGAAGAGAATAGCTTCTAAATGAGACTTTTCTCTCGTGCTTAATCGATACCACATGTAGAGAAGTGGCAAAGAGCTAATTCTAAGATCGGAGGTTTCCTGATCTAAAAGCTTAACACAAGTTGTCGAAGCTTGTGAATGATTGGTTGTTTAAAGCCTTATATAGGCTTATGAAAGCTTGTTGTTGGGTTGTATGAACTGCATGAATGCCACTTGGCTTTCAAGAGAGAGAGAGAGGTTTTCCTCTTGGTGTTTGAAAGGTTGGCTTTCCTTAGAACATGGCGTTCAATTTTGTTTGATTTGTTGAGTGTCCCTACCATTTGCCTTGCTTCTAATATATAGAGAGCAAAACTAATGTGAAAGCAAACTCCAACTTGATGCAAATACACCTCAACCTAATTCTACTCGTGACAAAGATAGATAACATTAATTAACTATCCACTTGGGTGATACCCAAAATATCTTGGTGTAAGTTTGACCTAATTTTACAATAACTCCCACATAATGCCATAATTTGGCTTTTTAGACCAAATAGGGGTAAACATGACAATTTTGAGTGTGAAACATAGCTCTAAGTTTCATAAATTTGAGCAAAATTTGTGGAATCAGAGTAGCTCAACAGTTCTTATGATTCCCGGGGTACCAAAGCCATGAGTTTTGGCTTTTATAATGCCTTCAAGCCCCATCAAGTCGAGTGAAACTTGTGGAAAATATAGCTCTTTGAAAGGCTTTCCAATAAAATTGGAAATAATGGGCGTCATGAAGACTATGTAAATGGGAGGAGGCCATCCATGTTTCACTCCAAGCCTTGCTCTTTCAAGATTTTGCATGAGTACCATGCTTTTTCAAAGTATGGTGAGTGTAGAAGCACTCTCTTTCTCATACTATAGGAGATGTGTGGGACTCAAGCCTCCGAGTGTTGTTGCTTGGGCTTGTTAAGGTCATGAGTTCTAACTTGAATGCAGAGCGGCAATAAGCTCCATTGATCATCTACAATCAAATCCATTTTCATGGACTTTTCATTGGTCGTGGAGCCATTTTTGGCTCTTCTCCAATGCATGTAACTTGCTCCTTCTGATTTCCTCTTCCAAAGAAGTTACCTCCTTGTTTAACTTGAGATCAATTCTCTCAACCAAATGTTCCTAGTTGAGATGAGAGGAGCTTGTTGTAACAAGAAAACTTGAGAAAGTTCTCCAAGTATTCCAAGATTGGCATCTTCCCTTTCAAGAATAGCCATGTAGCTTGCATTCATTTGTCTTCCAAACCTTCCTCGAATCTCTTCAAGAATTTTAGACAAGTCATCTTCTTGCTTGATCATAATCTCTTTTCAGAGTTTCTTCCTCCGAATAGCCACTGATTGGCTTCTCATAAGGAGTTCCACTAAATTATCATTATTAGAATAATAACTCGGGTCATGACCGATTTGCTCTATATGCTCATCGCAAATACTTGACAATCCAGTTTTTACTCGTTGGCATATCATAATCATAGTTTCCATAGGTGGTATTTTTATCAAAATAATAACCTTCATCATAGCCATAAGTAGGCCAATCTTTAAGATTATTATTATCCAATGTTGATAACAATTTTGATCATAGCCATAAGTAGGCCAACTATCATCTTCTTCCCCTCATACTCCGAGCAAGACTAAAGTATGTTGAGATAAATCATGAACATAAGGTTTGTTCATAATCTCTACATAAGTGTCCCACCGAGCGTGCCAAAATATGTTCGACAAATAAATCTACACGGCGCTATGTCAGGCGCTGTGCCTATGATTTATATGAACACAGATCGAGATTACAGCGTGGAAGCCACTACTAGGTACCGCTTAGCATTTGCATGTGATTTGAGATTGCGGCTATTTAACTTATAACCAAAAGATTGTGCCTTTGGCTATAGACCAACTTGTGGCTCTTTATTTGCCTCACTGTTAAGGACTTTAATTGTTATGTAGAGCATATAAATAAGGCTTATATGTTTGAAATATAGATTGGATATAAACCAAGTTATATTCAATCCGAATGCTTTAATAATAAAGATAAGAAGTAAAAGAATAAAGAAAAAGACAATGTATCAAAGAAACACATATAAACCGAATTGTGCCACGGTCAGCAAATACAAGGCAAAACAAAGTCAAGAAACATCAAACTAAAGTGTGGTTGATTGCATATATGGTTACCGAATTGGCTTTTTATGCCCATTGACTGAGACAAAGCCATCGACAGTTTCACCTGATTGGCTTTTATGCCCATCTGATTGAAATAAAGTTACCGACAAAGCCATCTGATGACTTTTTATGCCCATCGGATTGAAGATAAAGCCATCGAAAAGCCATCTGATGGAAGACAGCTATTGACAAAGCCATCGAAATGGCTTCTTTATGCCCATCGACTCTCGGGAAGAAGAGAATAGCCTAAATGAGATTCTTCTCGTGCTTAATCATACCATGCAGCAGGCGGCAGAGCTAATTCTAAGATCGGAGGTTTCCTCTCGATCTAAAAGCTTTAAATACAAGTTGTCAAGCTTGTGAATGATTGGTTGCTTAAAGCCTTATAGGCTTATGAAAGCTTCTGTTGTCAAGTTGTATGAACTGATGAATGCCACTTGGCTTTCAAGAGAGTAGGTTTTCTTGTTTGGAAAGGTTGGCTTCCAGAAACATGTATGTTCTGAATTTTGTTTGACTTGGCTGAGTGTCCCCGCCATTCGCTCTTGCTTTTAATATATAGAGAAGCAAAACTAATGTGAAAGCAACCCAACTTGATGCACACACCTCAACCTAATTCACTTGCACAAAGATAGATAACATTAATTAACTATCCACTATGTATACCCAAAATATCTTGGTGTAAGTTTGGCCTAATTTCACAATAACCCCCACATAATGCCACATAATTTGGCTTTAGACCAAAAATAGGGGGTAACATGACAATTTTGAGGTAAATGTTAATCAAGCCCGACTTGGTAACGAAACGGATCAAAAGCTTAGCATTTGAGCGTAGAGAAGAGAAGCTGTGGTAAGGTGGAATTCGAGGAGAGATCTGCAATAAGTGAGAATCTTCGAATAAGATGAGATTTGAGGTACGAAATCTCTTTCATCTTAGGGCTTTGGAGCTCGTGATGCTATGAGAGTGGTTGGATCCGAGAGCAAGTTTTCAAGGGAGGGAAAATGGTGACCGGGTCTTCGCAATAACCCATTTGTATGGGATGGCAATTTGATTTCAAGATTTAGCAAAATCCTATTTTGGTTCTATTGTTGTGCATGTGGTGTGCATGTCTCAAAAGTTTTATTTTGATCCCAAAATTAAGAATTTGTCTCATTTTACACTTTTCCAAAAAGAAAATAGGAAAGTGTTCACTATTTACCTTTTAAATAAAAAACACTCACTTTTTGGAAATTTAACAAAAGTACCAATATCGATACTATATAGACATTATATCGACACTATATCTCACAATATTGTATTGATAATAAATGGGTTTATACGAGACATTTGATTAATTTTTAAAAAAGTAAGTGTTTTTATTTTAAAAGACAAATATTGAGTACTTTTGCTAATTTCCCAAAAAGAAATGGGTTAGTCTAGTATAATCTTCTCAAAAGAAAAGGAAAATGGGACTCCATCAGACTTTTTAATTGAATGATGTTTTTGTAATGCAATCATGTCCAGGTATAAGCATTCTATCTATAGTGTAATATGGCTCAATAACGTGAAAAGTGCTTCGGAGCACACGATACTCCCCGTGTGTTTTAACTGCTATATTTTGATTTTGTATTTTTAAATGAAGATTTAACGGTTAAAATATTTCGAGTAATCTACCCAGAAAGTACCGAGCACCGACCACCCAGAGTACCCGAGTACCGAATACTCCTGGAAAGTAAGGTTCTAAAACGCTAGGCGCTAGTCGGGCGGTGGATCTGTGATGCCAGCCTTAGGTGGCTAGGGCGGGGATCTAGCGGCGCCTAGGTGGATTTAGGTAAATTTCTTTATATATTATATGGATTAATTAAATTTACTATATCGTGATGTAAATAATTATTGAATAATATGTTATGTCTTATAGAAGAACATACATACCGAATGTTTTATGTACATATCTAATATACTTTACCTAGGAAAAAAAAACTAAATATTATGTAATGATTTATATAACATTTATTTACATATAATATACATCCCAAACTTCTTAAAATATAAAAATCACGTGAAGTGGGTCACCTATAATTAAAAGTATCCGATGAAATCAGAAAGGATGACCCTTAAGTAGTCGCGGCTCATCAACCTACCTCTTCACATCACCCAGACCATCACCAACTTTTGACCTTAGAAATTTCGCTTTCTTCTTTGCCCTTCTTAACTTCAAAATTTAATCTTTTAGTCTCCTCTCTCTCTCTCACGACACTCTCTCTTCCCTCATCTTCGTTTTCTTCTTCGCCCGTTCACTTTCAAAACCTCAAAATTGGATCTCAAATCCAACTCTGCGCCACCACAGCATTGAAATGTTTAATACCCCTCTCTCTCTCCCCCTCATTTTCATAGAGACGAAATGCAGTAAATTCGCCGAGCTCACCGCTACGTACGGATCCGGTTGTAGATCTAATTGCGAAAATTGCACCCAGTTTGGGATTTGCAGCCTAGATTCAAACCGCCCAGACTACCGCCCCTCGCCCGCCTAGCCCGCCTAAAGTGCCTAGCAAGCGCCAGGTGGCCACCCAAGTCCTCCCGCCTAATCGAACGTTTCTAACGGCTCTGAGTCTCCGCCTAGCCGCCAATTCAGGCGGCCGCCAGGCCGATTTTAGAACATTGCTCGAGTACTCAAGAAAGTCCCATGTAATATGTCTCAACGGCTAGGCTACCACAATAGGCTAGCCACTAACTATTAAACCAACAAATGTAATATGTCCTCGCCATCTTGTGAGTCGACCCTGAGACCTCTCAATCACAAGCAGAGTAATACCACTTAATCGCAGTATCGCTTAGTAAAATCAACCTTGTTGCAAAGAACACATTTATTTCAACTGTGTTATTAATCATAACTGCACTTATTATTGAAAAAATATAATGAAACTGTGTTGATCTGATATTTTCCATACTTTTTATGTCTCACTTGAGATCATGAAATACATATGATAAGATCAACAATGAGTATAATGACATGAATGAAGAAATAACATTAAATGGAGTAAGACTGTAAACGATTATTATCACTTCACTTAATGAACAATTAGAATACTTACTAATTGATAACTTAGAGATTGTCACTGATATAAATTGCAAATCCGCGCTCAGGGCTGTAGCAGCATGATGGCTACTAAAACTTCTTATTTCTTATACTGTATAAAATTATAAATAATATGATCTTTTATATTAGAATAATACTCTTACACTCTTGTATATTGTCTTGCTAGCTGCACTTTTATTAAATTTGACGATCAATTGAAGTGATTTACCATAATAAATTGACGATTTATTGTGCCTTAGTGCTTGTACTTCTTTCAGCTCATGGTGAGCGCTCATTGCTAACGGAAATTAATTGTCGATTTACCCACTGCACTCACTCTTGATGAAGAAAAGAAAACTCTGATTGAATGAGATACCCATTGAATTAAAATAAAATAATTGTAAAAGAAACGGTAGAGATAGTGATATTTTTTAAAGCCGGGTAAGTTGAGACTCTGACTTGGTTGCAAACAGCATCCACTTTTTTCTTCAGACTTTAATCTGGTGGAAACTTGAGAGATTCTTCTCGTCTTGCGGCTGTTTCCATCTCCTGCCCCACTTTCTCCTTTCATTTTATATTTCTACATCTCTATTTCTCTTACTATTTATTATCATTGTCTATATAGTTTCACATCAAACGTGCCTGCATCAAATGAGTTAAAGATGGTCTTTCTCGTTTTTTTTTTTTTTCCATAAAACAAAAAGCAATTAACTACATACAGTACATGAGATCTAGATGAATAAGAGAGTGTATAATAACTATAATATTTTTATTTAGTTTTAGCTGTTCGGTTGGGGCTAAGGGTGAGAGGGTTTGGGGTGTGATTGGTTAGGAGTATGATAGGCAAAGTTTTAAAAATTATTGGGCAGTAGTCGGAAGAAGTAGTAGGAACTAGGCGGTTTTTATTGCAATTAAACTTATAAAATCTTTTATTTTAGTTAGTTTCAAGTCATAAGAACAACGATTTTTATGTGAAACTGTTGTCTGATTATAAACTAGACAACAAATTATAAATTTATCTTTATTTATTGTACTGCAAAACAATACAACTAAAATATATTTTCATGTTAATTCTTCTGATTTTTTTTGGGTAAGAATTATACCAATAGAAAAAAGAAAAGTGGAAAACATTAAGGGTATCTTATATAATTGTGAGGTTTTTATTAAAGGCCATCTGTCTTTGTTTATTCATCATTTTCCGTACATCAAAATCAAAGAGAGATTGAGTCTGACAACGAGCTAGCAACTCTGATGAAAACCTAAAGAGATTTGTTGGTGTTATAGTTCCGATGATGTTAGACACAGATTGACTGACATGTGCCCGATCAGATGTAAATTAAGCCACTCCTGACCCTCGTGTGTTTCAACTTTTAACTTTCAACATAATTGGATGGTACGTACCTACCGAAAAAGCTCCTCTCTCTGCAAGTTCATTCCATATTTCATTTTTGATTTCCTTTTCTTTCAGTTTGTATTATTTCATTGCTTTATTATTGGAAACTCTAATTTGAGGTTTCTGATTCATGTTTGTTAGGTATTTTTTTTCAGATCTACAAATTTACAACTGACCTCTTATACACTCTTCTTGCCTTTTCTTCATATACGAAGAATAAATTTTTACATATAAAGGCTCAAACAACGCCCGCACGTGCTACAAGACAATCACTGAGTTAGAGGAAGCAATTTGAAAATGACTCCCTTGATTTATTATAAGCATAAGATAGATAGGTCTTGAGGAATACAATGATATTGTTGTTGGATATGCTTGCATTTATATAGGGTCTTGATCAAAACCAATTGGCAATAAATAGTTCTAGTTTCAGTTGAGATAAACACCATGGCAACGAACTCTCAGCATGTGAACACAGAAAATGAACGCCAACCATTTTACCAATATCCTTCTAACACTTCTAACCAACAACAAATTGGCCTAAACCTCCTGGCATGCTTCTTTTCAACCACACTTCCCCCCAACTCCACAACTTTGTCGGCATCCTCTCCCCTCAGCCACCGAATCAAACAATTCATTAGACGATTACATCCATCCACATTCACCTTGCAGCACCAAATTGATCCGTCCCCCACGGCCACTACACACCTCCCCTTCATTACAACCTGTGGGGTCCAGTGGACTGAACCCCTACCGGAATATCCTCCTTGGTGCCACTGACAAGCACTAATACTCAAAAGGGTTTGTCCCCTCAGCCTCTCATCTCACAACAGCCAGGTTATGGGCTAGCAATTATAGGTCATCGCCCCCGACAAGTGCAGAGGATGTGCAAGTGTTACAGGGGAATTCTCCATCGTCAGTTACGTATCTGCAATATTGAATGGAAATTTCAGGTGTGCAACGTGCGCTTTGGGGTCTAAGTACGTAAAGGTCGCACAAGAGCTTCTGGATGAGGTGGTTAATGCTGGGGAAGGGAACAACTGCCGCCAATTCGATAGCAGGACTACCGATAAGATGAAAATGGTTAGAGAACCGACGGCTGGGATTGGAGTTAGTTCGAGCTGTGGTGATCAAAGTGGTGCTAAGCAAGGAGCTGAGCTTACTACAGCACAAAACAGGAGCTGCAGATGAAGAAAATAAAAGACTTGTGGAGTATGCATAATGAGGTAAAAATATTCTCTACACTGGTATTCATTCGTCGTTATATTAATTTCCCATCCCATTTATCCGATTTGATTGGTTGTAATGATTGATTTTTTTTATGAAACAGTATTTTTGGTCTCTTATGAAATTCATTCAAAGATATCTTTGAGTGAATGATTGAAAAAAGAAAACAACACACACAAGTCACTTTGAAGAAAACGTCGGACTATAAATGATTAGTTTTAGTGAAATTGTTCTAGTGCACTACACGTTGTTCAATACAAAGTGTGAATCTAGTTGACTTAATCAAAGGTGTAATTGACTTACCAATTACAAGTTTATTACTTGCTTCCATTATAGGAAGGAAAAGTTCAAAATTTTGGGAAGCCAAGTGAGTAAATAAATTATTGCAAGGCCGACGTGAACAATTATTAAACGCAAGAATCGAGAAAAGAAGACTAACTACTCTATACATTTCCACCTATTCGTATGGATTCCTTGTTTAGAAGTGGACTTTGTCAATTACTATTCACTTAAATAGTAAACTCCGCCCTTGACTTCTCTCCATTTTCCACCCATTGTGAATAGTAACGTCATGACAGCTTACTATTCTCACCAGCTATTTAATTGGAATAGATTAATTCTGTAATGTTTGCTACGATTATGTCACTTCCACCAATCTCCAGTGAATAGTAACCTGGCCATACATCCTACTGCTGTAATTACCATGGTCAGCCAAGGCTCAACTGCCATGGCTTGGAGGAGATGGGTGGAGGGGTTTTGGAGTGCATTTAGGTTTAGCCATGGCAAATTCCATGGGTGGGAAATATTTCAACCGGAAGTGAGAACGGGAAGGCTAATTACATTTTTGATCTATACTACTGTCAGTTTGGTAAGGGGGAGAACAATAAAACAAAAACAAAAAACAAAAAAGTTGGAGCTTAATTGCAGTGGGTGAGGGATTTTGGGACCATTGTGTCTGTTTCGTGTACTTATCAAACTTTCCTACAACCATTAACAAAATGCTACTAAGAAAAACTAGTACCACATGAAATGGACTAAAGTGTAATGGGTCTTCTTTTTTTTGTACATTAGTTTGGTTTGTTTGTAGTGAGTTTAATTTGGTCTGGAGCAAAAGTTCCATAAGCTAAAATGTTTATGCATCACATGCTGATTTTGAGTCTTTGTTCATGGTAAGGTGGAGCAAATATACGGACAGTACTGAAACCAAATGCAGTTTGTAACTTTCGTTTGAGCAAGCAACATGTTTTGGTTCCGCAAAATCATACACTGATCTAGCCCCTGCAAACAATCCCAAGCAATTTCGGTGTCTTAAAGACACAATATCTGCACAAATCAAAGCTTACAAGCAACAACTTGGGTGAAGAAGAATGCTTGGGAGGAAGATCGAGGGGTCAAGACTAAGGTTCATAGAACATCATGTAAGACAGCAGCGCTGCGTTACAACAGCTGGGAATTATCCAACAAATGCATGAGACCCCAAGGAGAGGACTGCCTGAAAGAGCTGTTTTTGTTCTTCGAGCTTGGCTTTTTCGGAAAGCACCCTCCCTTCAACTGTAAGCTTATTTTTTCCTAATAAAAAATCAACACATCACTGGACTATGTTTTTAGTGTCGTAAATTGTGATAAAAAGAACCCCTGAAACTCTGTAGACTACAAAACAATCCAGTCTAATATTATTTTAGTACATCGCACCAAACTATCCAATTCTCACTACAACATATTAAATTACGTACAGCTGCTTCTAACAGAGATTTCCACTTGGGTTTGTAGGTACCCCAAGGATGCAGATAAAGTAATGCTTGCAAACAAACCGGCTTACCCCGAACTCAGGTAATATGTGTTTACAAGATTCTTAATAATTATAGAAAATTAAACGCTACAGACTGATTAAATGTTCTTTAACAGGTGTCTAACTGGTCTATCAATGCCCGAGTTCGTCTCTGGAAGCCAATGGCTGAAGAGATGTATTTTGAGGAGACAAAGGAACAAGAGCAAATTTCAAAGAACAATGCAAAAATACAAGTGACTCGGGTTCAACAGCTCCTCAAGAGAGTGCTTCCATTAGACTTGATCAAATTAAATCTTTTCAGTCATCGTAAGACCTGAAACTCAAGAACCAGCATCCTTCGCAAAAAGAGATGTCGAATTCTTCATTGTCAAATATCTCCTGTGGGAGGGTCTCTTCACCCCAGTCAGGCTCTTCTCAACCTGTGGGGAAGTCCAACATGCAAGGAAGTCCCAAGAAACCAAAGACTTCTGAAGTAGAGAAATGCAAATCGTATCCCTCTATATGGATACGTACGACACGAAAGCAAGCGATAGTTATAGAAAATCACTATAAACAATCATGCTTGTGGTTTGGTACATACCCACTGCAGAGATAATGGAGGTTTAATATTACTCTCCGGAGCAATTGGCACCAAGGTTTCAAGGAAAATGGTGTGTCCCTCACTCTTAGGCCTTCCCCATTGTGGAAACTTCTCTCCTCAGACACACAACAAGGTTTCTTTCCAACCAGCCAGGTTATCATTCATGATCAGTTGGGAAGGAGATTTGATATGGGGACGGCAGGAAGTTGATGGGGGACATGGACATGGAAAAGCAGAAATAGGTTCCATGCTGCTCAATTATTGCCAGATTCTTTAGGCCTGACGAATGTGCACACATTTTGTGGCCACATTTCCACTTTCAGTCATGTGTGAATGAAGCAATAAAAGAAGAGAGTCAATTGCACACTGCACAGCAAGAAATTAGAAACTAGTATACAATATATATATATATATATATATATATATATATATATATATATGGAAGAATCCATAGTAATTATATTTTAATCACAAGTTTAGACACAAGTTTTAAAACTATTAAATTAGACCACTATCAATAGTTGAGATTTAATCTTAATATGACCATTAATTTGATTTTCTTAAAACTAAAAACATACATTGAAAATAAAAATATGAAACCTTTTTTTTAATTATGACTCTGATTCTCCTAATCCCATTAACTTTCCATTTTTTTTTCTCGTTTCTCTTCGTCTTCACCAACAATCTTTTTTATCCCCCACCATCTTGGTTTCTTGTGTTTTATGATATAATTCTTGCTTGCTAAATGATGTCAAATGTTAATTCTTCACAAAACATTGCTCTTCTACTTAATCCCAAAGATAAATAAATAAAAGAAGGAAAAATAGCGTTGGCTGATAGTACAATTTTATTTCTCTTGAAACTCATGTTGAAATAGGGGAACCTAATAGCTCTAAAATTACCCAGATTAAAACCACAAAAGAGCAATGAATATATTGGATTAGGGAAGATAATCAATTTTTTAAAATAAAATCAAATTCAATATGAAGGACTGCGTGGGGGAGAGCATGCTCTTCTGTGTTGGTTGGCAGAAAATGCAGAACTCTTGGGCCCTGGCAATGGTGAATGAAAACTAGAGATGGAGAGCCATTGAGAGTTTTGTTGCTGTGCAGAAAACCGAATGTCGTGAAACATTAAGTGATACCGAACCAAAACCGAACCGGTACTAAAAAAACCAACCAAAAAAACCAAATCAAGTACAAAAACCGAACCGAATCAAATGGTTGGTTCAAGGTTTGGTTTTAGTGGTTCAAAATCAACCGAACTCAACCGTAACCGAATAAATATAAATTAATATTTTTTTAATTTTTATTGGGTATTAATTTTCTGCCTCAATTCCAAATATTAGTCCAATTTCAACACAAACACTATGTCACACTAGCCCAAACATTTAAAAAGCTCATTCCCTATATTAACCCCAGACTACCCTCTCTTTATTCTAGAATGATTGAATAGCAATTTTTATTCTCAATACTTGGTTTTCAGATTTTATTTGAAGATCCTATAACCTGGTCTTGTTTCTAAAACATTCAGCAGATTTAGATTTTTGTATTGATTTGTTGGATTTTAATGGTTAGGTTCTTTTCTATTGATTAGAATTGTAAGGTTTCAAGGGTACAAGGATTATCCAAACCAATGTTTTAAATTGTTTATTCGATTCTCCTTCCAAAATTTACATAATACACGACACAATCAATAATTGGAACTAATTTTTCCTACTTATTAGAATTAACTTTGATGATTTAATATGTATGTTCCTTTTCTGCCTATTTGTTTGGTTGGCTTTGTATAATCATTGGTTGTTCAAAATTTTTTTTAAAACAAAGAATTTTCGTAAAAAAAAAAAAAAAACCAACCGAACCGAGAAAACCGAACCGACCAAACCTAACCAAAAAAATCCGAACCGAACAAAGCACTGCTTGGTTTCTGCTGGCCAAAAACCGAACTCTAATGGAACCGAACCCACAAATTCTAGCTGCTTGAGTGACCTTTTGAAATTCATAATATGAGGTCGATTGATTACTGTGCATTTAATTTTTTATTTTTTATATAAGTTACAAAGATAATAATAATTTCCCCGGGAAATTAATAATATAGCTATCGACTAAATCTAAACCATTGATTGTGGGCTAATCTAATTGTCTAAAACTGTCTAATTGCGGTCTAAAATATAAGGCTATAGATCCTTTCCATATATTTCATTCATCGGCCATTTGTTTGTTAATTCAAATACCAAGAAACATTTGTAAGTTTTCAAAAGTTTTAATAAAAGTAATTTCTAATTATATCCGTATCATTAGTTTTAATTCATTATTTTCATCATGAAAATACTAATAAGTCATTTGTTCAATTATTCTTATCCATTTACTATATTTGGTATCATAGAATTTTATCAATAGCAAATGAATTAACCCCGTTTGTCCAAAAGACGCTATATCTCGTAGGTTTCCACTCCGCAAGTCGTGTCTTCCTGGCCATTTGCACGTGAGCCAAGCAAGGATTAGTAATCGAGTTGGTTATCTCGCAATTTATTCATTTGTTTTTAGATTCCAGCTTCCTAGTTACAGCTTTTTATCATACCCGTTTAACTTTCTTTGTGAAAATGTTTCCTCAACCAAACAGCAGGAGTGTCTAAAACAATAAGTCCATAGGATTGGCAAGGAGCGGATCACATGAGCGAGAGAGAGGAAGATAGAAACGAAGAAAGTAAAACTTGCAAGATTTCCGTAATTAAGAAACTAAATCTTTAAACAATGAGTAGATTATCCCCAAAGTATCCCTGTAGTATCTAGTAATTTCTGAGATTGGAATATCCTCTAAAGTATCTAGTAAAATATTTACAAAAAGAAAATGGTCGTAGCATCTTTTAGAAGTGAACATCATGTTAAAACGGTAGAAAACTTATGCTCTAAGTAAAGAACATGAAACATGTCTATTATTTTACTCAAACAAATTAAAACTCACAAAAAAGATGGTCACAATTACATTCATATAGGTCTAGTTCAAACTGCAAGAAAACCACACACGAAGCAGAGTTCTTAACACCTCTATTATATTTGTAATCTCCGAGATGCAAGATTCACCGACTTGATAGCATTCTTCTTGGAATGATTGAGTCAAGTTTATACAATGGGTCAATCCATTTTGATTGTTTCCGTATCTCTATAGTAAGCCTTTCTGATCTTACACACATGTTAAAAAGAATTAACGCAAATATAAAACTTCAGGTATAACTGTGTCCTCTTGAAGGAGTACAACCATTAGCCTTAATTTACGTGAATTATTGAAAGTAACAGCACGGACATGAACTTTCAAGCCTTATTCAAAAGTCTAGAGGACCACACACCTTTAATTCAAACAAACTAGAGAATGTGCAAATATTAAAAATACCAAGAACAATTAAATAGTCAAATATCAATCTACCTCTTTGTGATTAGTGCTTGATCAATCTAAAGTAAACCAGCTTAATAGTCAAAACAATTTAGTCAATTTGTATAACATAGAACAATATTTTGACGGAACAGCAAGAATAAACTTCAACCTCCAACTAGAAAGTCAAGGCTCACCTTCGAGAATTAAACCACCAAATAGATTCATCGGGACCTTAAAGGAATTCTTTTTTGGATCTACATCAGCCTTCCATGATAGGTCAAGATCGTGGATCTAATCAATTCTTGGTTAATAAAAGTTAAAATAGGTAGAAATTAATTCAATAAGAATCTTTGAATAAGAATTAATTAATGATTTAATAAATAAGAAGATAAAATCAATAGAAAGACACTCACAGTAACTCACCCACAAAGACTACCAAACACCCAAAATCAAGGAGAACAAACCTCTCCGACGTAATCCCACTAGCAAGCTGCTAATCACCAACTCTTAGTTATAAATAAAACCACTTAAAATCTAGGAAAACTTAAACAAAGATTTTACAAACAAGAAAATATTCCTAAGAAATACTTCTAGCAAAAAATACACAACATAACAAAAAGAAGAAGACATTTACAAGAAATGAAAAAATTCTTATGCAAACACACATATTTGAGGTGTATTTTTCTTCGCATTTCATTGAAAAATATTATTAACTGAAAAGAAATTAGAAGTAATTACTAAAGAAAATTGCAAAACAAGATAAGACAATAGTCTCTTCCCAAATATCCCCACAAGAAACAATTTTAATTACAATAAAGAAATACACAAGTAAGAATTCATACCATTCAAACTTAAAGAAGATGCTATGAAATAACACCCGCAATTGAACAAAATGATTTCACAACCAAAGTCTGCTATATTAACACTAGGAAAAAACATTGGATAAAATAGAAACAAAATAAACAAAATTTCTCATACCCTAAAATAATAGCTTAAAGAGAAACTGCTAGTCAACTTCCTAGACGCTTCGCCTAGTAAAACAACGACATTACAAACAACTCTCACTAGTAAAAAATAGACCAAAAGTTAAAAGAATTGAAACAAGAAAAAAACAGTTTAATGTTCTACAAAATCTAGAAGACTCTACGCTAGAAACCCAATCACAACAACTTCCGATTCAATAAGACGCTGAAACTAATTCAATCTAAAAGACAAGAAGTCTTTTAAAATTTTGAAATAAAACAAATCACAAACAAAAGAGTCAACCCAACAACTTCCCTACTAAAAATTGGCATCCAGCCAAATACCTTGGATATTCAATTGAGGAAAGAAACATTCAAAATCAATTTTCAATATCATCCATAAACTTTATGATTGGAATATAGATGGTTTATCAAAACAAGAATTATTAAACAAGTTACAACACATGTTTATGGTTGCCATTGTTAGTGGCATTACCAACCATAATCTCTAAACACAAGTTGTCGACCTTGGTCACCTGGATTCACAGAAGACTCCATTCTGGTGAGAGAAACATTTCATGTAATAACTTTGTAAAACGGCCACAGAAACACAAAGAAAAAGATGATGATGGAACACCCATTTTCTATGAGAGCGGATCGGAAAATGAATTTCGACGCAAAGAAACACATTACTACAATAATATAACATTTTATAGGGAATACTAAGAATGTAACCTCACGAATACATGATCAACTCAACAACTTAAGATGTCCGACACTTAGTGACTTTTAGGATGGCACAAAGACGTTTTATGTCTAGAGTAATAGCTAGAGAAGATAGTAATCAACTACTTTGAAAGAAAATTTATTAACGGATTACCAAATCTATTCATTACAAGAGATTAGACAAGTTTTAGTAAATGAAGACGGTATCATACCATATTCACGAAATATTACCAATATTATCTTAAGAAAGGTTTGAAAATGTGTATTGATATGAAAATCACAAACAAGTAAACAAAGATCAATCAATAGCAAAATACGAAAGTTAGGAACATTTTAGAACAATAATGGATTGCCTCCTATTGCCTCCATCAAACAAAAAGAAAGATCATAAAACTACAACAAATATCCTAGTAAAAGACGAAACAAACACATTTCCAAAAATATTGAAACAACAAATTTTACGAAAACCTAAATTTAACAAATGGAAAAAGAAAACACAAAGAAAATTCCACCAAGAAATAATGAACAAATAAAGGAAAATGTTATAAATGTGGTAAATATGGTCACTACGCAATAAGTGCAAAGAGTAAAGAAACAATTAAACCAAATAAAAGCTCAAAAGAAGAAAAGAACCAAGACACAAGTTTTAGAATTAAAAGATACGTACTACGCTCTTCAATCCGGCGAAAATTAAGTGAATATAATTCATCTTCACTGTCAACTTCTCAAGTAATTCTTCATCACCATATTAAAATAGGATGCAAGGATAGTTGTTGTAAAACAATCTACTCCGTGAAACAAGAAGAATAGGAAGACTTTTAATTGAATTAATTAGTAAAGCAGCAGATCCCGAGTTAAAATAATTTGATTTAAAGAAACTTAAAAATTAGTAACCTGTGAAGAAGCTACTTAGTCAATCCACAAGTAAATCCAAAAATATGTCTTAGGTACGACACTTGAGATTTAAGACTAAGAAAGAAATTACGCTTAAAGAATTACAAAGAGAAGTCAATAAAATTAAAGAAGAAATAAAATTTTAAAGCCGAAACATGTAAAATCACATCTCATTTTAGTCATATTCAAACACAAACAAACAGAAAACATCCTCTTCCTCTTCGCATTTAAAAACAAGATAGTTCTTCCCAATCTAAACCGACCCAATTCACAACGGTCAACACATAGCTTAGTTTTAGGTTTATTACGCAAACTAGAATTCTAGAAAATGGCACTCTAAAGTAAAATAGTAAATCAAAATTTCCAATTTGAAACAAATTGCCTTAATAGATTAAGGCTAGCATTTAAAATTGTATACAAGAAGGTCTAATACCTACAAAATACTTTCATAAGTCAAATATAAATACTTAGCAACAAATCGCACCAATGTAGTTAAAATATGAAATTCCAAAAGCACACATGTTTGCCAAAGTAATGTATGTATTAAACACCATTCGTTCTAATTAAAAACATTTGGATCCAAATTTCCATCTTGTGGTTACCTTCATAGCCCTATTATACCCATTTAAAGCACATCACAATCAAATAATCACAAAATGTTAGGACAAACTAAAATTACATTTCTGAATTTTTGCATAGAAACAATTTTAAGAAATTAATAAAATTACAAAAGATAGTATTTAAAACTATCAATTTAATCAAGAAAAGTCACAACAAACATCAAATTTTAAAAGAAGAAATAAAACTACAAAAGAATCGCAGGAACAATTAATAAACAAGTCATTAATAAATGTATATTGGAAAACTTTCAAAAAAACTAGTCAATGAAATTTGTTCGATATTCCTAACACCTTGGCACCGAAAACAACACAATTAAACTTCTCCATATATTAAAAGAATTTAGTGAAAGTAAAATACCAACAAAAGCACGCCCAATACAAATGAATCAAGAAGTTATGGAATTTGCAAAAACGAAATTCATGAACTTCTCAAGAAAGGAATTATCGTAAAAGTAAAATCACTCCCGTCTTGCTCCAGCTTTCTATGTCCAAAATGCTGAGTAATCAATTATAAACCTCTTGTCGAAGTTTTAGATTGGATTAGGTACCCCATACCTAATAAAAGAGATTTAATTAAGAGACTTAGTCAAGCAACAATCTTTTCAAAATTCGATATGAAATTTGGATTTTGGCAAATCCAAATACACGAAGATGATAAATATAAAAACAACATTTGTCACTCCTCTTGTCACTACTTAATGAAATGTAATGCCATTCTAGACTAAAGAACGACCTAATTTTAATTTGAAATATAATGAATGAAATATTAAATCAATATAGTCGTTACAAATTGCTTACACTCCGATGACGATTTGTTTATTCAAAATCGGTGATGAGCATTGGAAACATTTAAATATGTTTGCTAGAATAATTAAGTTAAACTGCCTAGTTGTCTCAAGAAATTAAGATTAAGTTATTTCAAACCAAAGTTAGATTTCAGGGATATAATAACCATCAATAACCATTCAACCCATAGATAGAGAAATTCCATTTCAGTATTCAAATTCCTAGATGAAATTGGCGTATAAACACAATTACAGATTTTTAGGTCATTAAATTATGTTGCGTAATTTTATCTCTGCACTTTAGAAAACAATGCAGATTTTACGCATCAAGCAAAGTAAATTCCCAGTTTGGTCCAACGCATACTACCACCAAACAAATCAAGTCACATGTTAAGACATTGCCCGTCTTGGCATTCCAACTCCCGAGTCATTCAAAATTGTCGAAACAGACACTCAAATCGCTTCTGAGGAATTCTCAACAATCAACTTCTCTCGCATCTCCCGAATAAATTGTTCGTTTCCCCATTTAGAGTATGGAATTCAAATGAGGAATTATAGTGCTATTAGTAAAGGAAATACTATCTATAGTACAATGCATTAGTAAATTTCAAAATGATTTATGAAATAAATTTCTTAGTCGAGTCAATTACAAGTCAATAAACATGTTTCTCATAAAAAGATGTTCAAAACATTGTATCAAAACAGATTTTTGCACGATGGCAACAATATTGGCATTTTATTTGGAAATTGAATACATCAAAGGTAGTCAAAATCGTATTTCGATTCCTAACAAGAGCATTTTGTATATAAGATGTCACAAAAACCTGATAAAAGAAAGCTTCCAAATTTACCATTTTCACCACTAGTAAAACAAGAATCAAACCTTATCTCTCATCGACCTTAGCCATAACCACCGTATTCACACAATCTTTAGGTTCCAATCGTAGGAAACTATAGGCCTAATTACTAGAAAGTTTTAACCACTCAATACGACCCATATTCAAGAAACTCCATCTTCTTCCCAACCAATCACTTATGCTAAAACCTCACCATACATGAAACCACCCCACAAAAATACCCTTCGTATACCTTCTTATCTCAAAAGAAGAACAAAGCCTAAAAGATAGTCAAACTGCTTTTCCCTAATTTCCATTACATTCCTTCCGCAGTCATACAAAACACTCAAATATTAACAAGCTATCTCTCAATGGATCGAATCAATTCTTTTATTAAGCCAATTTATTAAAGAAACCCAAACCAAGAAAATTCCTATATCATTCCTTTACATAGCCGTGATTTTAACAAAGAGTCAAATTGGGGAATGCCTCTACAAAAGTAAAACCACTCCATACACAATATGTTAAGTTACCCAACATTTATTACAATTACTTGATTACATTGGATGCGTGACTAACATCTTCCGCATTAGACGTAAGATTTCGCCACTTTGGCTCTTATGTTTTGACACAAATTTAGAATGCATTTTCCTAGCATGGTTCCCACTCTGTAGAGCGCCCATGGACCAACATCTAGCTTCTTGCCAAAAAATTTCATGCAAGTCATTCCAATAATTTCCAACCAAATTTGACAAACCTAAAAGATTTCACTACTATCAAGTATTCATGGCCAAATACACAAAAAAGACCATGGATATTGAAGTGAATTATGAGAGATCAAACCGGAAAACGGAAAGTCTATAAGAGTTAGATCGCTAAGTGGTGGATAAGTTCAATCACCGTAGGATCTTCAATCAAGTCCTCTCCGACTCCCCATTACCCAGCCTACCATATTCCAACACCAAGCATTCAACCAACACAACCCGTACAACCATCATTGCCAGAATCGGGCCCTAGAAATTATCGACATCGACCGTCTTCCCTCCAAAGGGCGGTAAGTCATTAGCCTTCATCAACAAACACAAAAAGTAAAGATATGTTTACACAACCCAAGGATCTAGCCCAATAGTTATTAGAGGTAAGGGGGCTGATGCTTCATATTGAAGAAGAAGAAGATTCAAATTCTACCTTCTGATGCATCATCTCAACAACCAAATAATCCAAATATAAGGGCAGATTACGAAGACTCACAAGGATCCTTACGCATGAATCAGTGAAAGCAGAATGTGAAATCTACAAAGAAAGAAGAGTCATTATTCCTCAACAAGAAAAAGTGTCACCAATCATTCCGAAGGTAACAAGCCACTATTCAACAACAAAGAAAAAGCATAACATCATTCGTGATTCAACGCCAAAAGTAGCAAACTATCATGCACGAAAGCAAAAGCAAAAGTGAATTATTCTGCTCTCCGTGCCCAATAGTTCCATTTCTGCCCATAAGAAGGCACTCCGTTTCATTTACTTAAAAGAAAATTTAGAAGAGCAATTCTCAAAATTCCTTCACCAATCAAACATTAAACATTTTTAATTTTTAGTAGTATCAAGTGGGATGCCCGCGAGCAACAACGCCCTTTTCATTCATCACTATTTATTTCAATTTTATATATATAGGGTCACATTTAGACACGTAACCAATTTTTTTGGTTTGGGAAATCATGATATAGAAAACCAAATCGACTAGTTCGGAATACCCACTTAGGTTTTAGTTTGGGGCTACTTCGGTAATGGGCCTCCCTAAATTTTGCAAGTAAGCCCAAAAGAATTTCCAGGCACTTGTTTGGTTGTTTTGACCATATTGCAATTGGATACTTTAAAAATGGTTCAAAGTTTTACAAACCCTCAATTTTTTTGTGGCACTCAATGTGCAATCATTTGGCGAGATCCAAAATTTAAAACATAAAGTCTAAAGAAACATCCAAAAATCAAAATAATAAGTTACAAACCGAATGAAATTATTAATTTTGCAACAATTATACAACCCAAAAGAAATAAAGTAATCCAAATAAGTTCCACAAATTAAAACTAAAGTTAAGAAGTTTAATGTTTATGAATTCGATGAAGAATTAATCCCTTGAACTTTCCCTCTCTTTCGGCCCTTCCCTTGTAGAAGTAGAAGATTGACCCCTTCCCCTTGTACTTGTAGTTGTAAAACCTTGAACCTTTCCCCTTATAGTTGTTGTAGAAGCTTGACCTATCCTTCCATTTAAAGTTGAAAGAGGATGTGGATGTGGTTGAGACGTTGACGCAGGTGGTTGTGGGTGGTGGGAGGAGTGAGGTGGCGGCATTTTTCTGACTTGAGTTTGCGCCTTGAACATTAAGTGTACATACATAAAAGTCCCAAGTAATGGAATATTCATATTAGAAATATAAAGTAAATGTATTGAGTGCTAAGATAAGATGGCACAAAGAAAATATGAAATTCACTTACTTACGCGATTCCAATTCTCTTGCCTGTAGAATGTGAGGTCGTCTCTCTATTGGTTCCCTTGTACAAATTCATTTCTTCACCTTCTTAGCCAATCACTAGTACACACTAAACCCTCAACCAAGAAGGAAGCTCTTAAAAGGATCCACAACTCCTCATACACCAAGTGAGAAAGCATTCTCACTTGAAATAAAAGCTACTTGGAAGAGCAAAACATCCTTAGCAACCTTAGCAAGTATTGGATATATAGAACAATTCAATCTCCACCGATCCAAAAGCTTGAAGTCTTGATTATGTAGGCTTCTTATAGGGACTGTTAAAATACTTATCAACTTCATTTGGCTATCTCCTTGTTTGAGCCGCTTTTCTTTTCCATAACTCGCATTTCCATCCTTGCTTCCCCACATCATCCACATAATCCACATCACTAACATCATTCACACGTACTCACACTTGGAGATGCCTCCACAATCGACTCGACACTCGGGTACTAGAGGTAGAATGTGCCTTTATAGGCATTGTACAAATCAGCTCATTGCCTTTTTTTAACCACTCTTTAACATCCTCTATTTCTTCCCAGCTAGATTCTGTCTCTATCATTTGGAATTTGTACTTGGACGAGCTTGCAACAAATATTATAAAATTAATCTTTTGAATTCACCCCAATACTTGTCAAACTTGGCTTTCATGGAACTTGCCACAATTTGCACAAAAAGTTCCCATTAGAGGAATCTTGCATTTTTCTTCAATCTCCACTTGCAATGAGATCAATTGTCCCAAAAATTAAATTTGAAGTAGGAGTTTTGGTGGCACTTAGTTTAATGGTAGAATCATAAAATCTTTTAAGGAAATGGAGCAAAGCTCATCCCCACTCAGCCCACCCGCTTCCACCGGAGGTCCCACCGCTTGCACCTTTCCATCACCATTTATCTCTAAAACATCCTCATCAAAATAAGAGATAAATTGGTCACACTTCCTTCTGTCATTCTAGAGAACACAGTTTGTACTTGAAAAGAATACTTCATAAGCATGGTATAAGTGATATCTCCACCATGTACCAACATCGTAGAGGGAAACTATTGACATCTTATCCATTCTCTCTAAGACGGCAAAGTCCCTAAACTTGTCCAACCTCACGTGGGGAAGAGTGAATGAAATTGCCACAATTCCGTATCCCCACCCTTACCAAGCTCTATCATTCCATCCCCAATAATCAAATTAAGGATGTGATAAGCACACCTCATGTGCAAGTGTACCCTATCAAGCAAAAGTGTCCCAAGTGATGTAAGCTCCATCTTCATGTATTCAATCACTAAGTCATTTGGAGTAGCATTATCAACGTAATGCTAACACCTTAAGAATTCCCATTCACTCAAACATACTCCTAGACACCTCCCTATGTCATCGCCATTGTGAGAAGTGATCTTCATAAAGCTTATGATCCTCTCTTATGCAAAAAACGCCAATCATTGTTCGAAATGAGTCATTACCACCATGTAATTAATTGTTTGATTGAGGTCCAAGTATTGTGGGTGAGACTTACCTCACACCTGTAGCACACTTACAATTTTAGCCTTCTCCATAATAAACAAGTCCCAAACCGCCTCTCCGCAATCTTCTTCCTATTAGATATTTTGTACTTCTGATTAAGATCATGGATCCATTCTCTAAAATCTCTTGTCCACAACTCCCTAAAGACATCTCCGCCTTGATAACCACTCACACAATAATAAATCAACCCTTTGATTGAAAGTGAGGGATCTTATTTGAATGCCCATCCTTTCTTGAGTCAATATAGGTTGGCTAGATCGAGATGCTTATAGAGATGAGAACCTTCACATTTCATTAGGTGACTTCTAGTACCCTTTTGTCCCATTCCTTTTAGGGAATCAAGGGTACCTCGGCTTTGCAAAGATTGCAAATAACTATTGTATGCTTCACATCCGAGGTAATCAGCTTCTTAACCTTAACGCATATCTAGCCGACACACACCAAATCTTCCCCCTATTTGATCCTTCATTTTATTTACTACCTGAGGCCGAGGTGCACTCTTACTTGAGCAAAGTCTCTTGACTCGTACTTCCATAAATGTATCACCACCTATCACTATCCCCATTCAAATCAACATCTTCATATTCTTTTTCTTCATCGTTATAATTATCATCAAACCGATATGTGCCGTCATAATCATGTGTAGATTTGGCTAGAATTATCCTAATTGTGAATTCCTACATACAATATCAATATAAATCCCAACTCATTTCAGCACAGGCTATAACTATAAACAAGTCCCAAGCAACAACATCAACATCAATATCAATTAACTAATTACAAAAGCATTAAAGCACAACAACAACTAGAGATGCATAACAAAAGCAAATGCAAATGCATACCTTATATAGATAGCAAAAGCAGAAGCAAGCATGCTAAATAAAGCTACAATAATTATGAAGAAGTTAAACAACCAAGAACATAAAAGAGTCATAACAAGAAAACAACTCAATAGCCTCTCGCACTCCGCAAACAATAGAGTCCAGACAAACCGAAAAATTAATCACCTACCCTAATTGACTAATTCTCATTCACATCTTCACAAATTAATCTCTTGCCCTACTAATTTCTCCATAAAATTAAAACCCTAATTTCATAATTTAGAGAGTATAAACTCACTTATCAATCCAATCCAATCCATGAGGAATCGTGGATCGTGGACCGGCCTGTGAGCTCCAGACTGCATGCCGGGGTGGTACCGGCAATGGAGTGCAGGGGTGGTGGAAGGAAGGGAACGGATAGGGATGGGTGGTGGTGGTGGTGGTGGGTGGCTACTGAGTCGCTCCTGGGTGGTGGTGCGAAGTGGGTCGGGATGACGCAAGAAAGGAAGGGAAAGCAAAGACTTAATTCAAAAAAGGTGAGACCGTGAGAGCAGAACTTAGAGAAGTCGATTTAGCTTCCGTGTCGAAAGAAGAAGAAGTGGAAGTCTCAAAACTTAGGGCCGGATTCAAACCAATCTGCCAGATTAAATCTCAACCCAATCCTACAACTAATATTAATAGGATATATATATATATATATATATATAAATATATATACACACAGTGCCTGGGATCTCGGCGACACCACGTTTTGACACAAGATTTGACACTAGTTTTGAAACCATTAATCCACTTAGCCTGCTGAGATGTAGTCTCAATTTATTTGACATAGTTTTTCAAAAAAATAAAGCATTTGAAATAAAAACTGAAAGCTTTATATTTATAATATCTTTTCCAAAAACAACTTTACTTTCCGGTCTTTTCGTCTTCATCCTCCCTACGAACTTTTATTCTGAAATCCTATCTCCAACTTGATGTCTATATATATTCTTGTCAATTGCAACTGATCAAATAATCACACATGCATTCCTTTGACAATAGATAATTTATGCTCTTATTCTCATTGTCACACATTTTTGCTTTCTAAACCCTTACGCAATAAAGCTTCGTACCTATGACATTCAATTATCGCTGATGTGGTGCTTTGGTAGTTCCTTCAATTTTCACCCATGTATATTATTTGTAGCCACGGAAAATTTCTTCCTTTACATCCCCTACGATTGTGGCGCCTACGATTGTGGCGCTCCGATAACCGATTTTGGTCATGGGATTTTCTTCCCTTTTTTGGGTTATTTTGGTTGTGCTTGACTCTTTGAGGATCCTCCTGCTGTGGTTCCTACATGGTTATCACCCGTGGTTGCTAGCGAGAGCTCGGCGGCGGCGGGCTACTTCTCCCGATGAGATTAGGGTTTTTTTCTTTCCGCTCCGCCTTTGTCGGTGTGGGTTTGGGTCTCCCATTGTTTATCTTGGGCCATTGTTAGCCTTGTAATATGCTTCAAGTGTTAATAAATTTCTAGTTTTTGACCAAAAACAAATAATACCTTTGAGAGGTCGGACCCCTAAACAAGCACTCCTTCAATTTAAGAAAATTAAATAAAATAATGATGCACTTCCATAAAAATTAAAATAAATGAAAAAAACAAACACAAACCTTAAATAAAGAGTCATTGAAATTAAAATTCTTAAACCTCTCTTGTATGTATGGAACGCTTATTTATAGATTTCTTTTTACCAGATCCTGTATGTGAGATTGTTTTATAAGTTTCCGCTTTGAACTTCATTCATCCGAAATCATCAACAATTTTTTTCGTGATAGTGCTATGTTGGTTTCTTTTCTTTCAAATCTAGCTATATGGAAGGAGTAATGATTTGTGAACCAATATGTATCAGGTTGTGTTGCCTTAATTTAAGTCAAAATTGCATTCACTCTCATTGCGCCGGGGTTTTCTAAGCTTCGCCCTCCCCTATAAATCCTCAGCCGCCACCCACTGAAATCATGTATGATTCTTATCCCTAAGAAAATACCAAACCAGCCTTGAAAGATGGTTATTAGACTATAACTCTAAACTACCAAAGTCGGTGAATGTCTAAACCAAAGCAGATCATTAAGATGAGGGACATGGAAAGAATGAGAATGAAACATAATTTAATAACTAATGATAGATGAGAGATAAAGAAAACTATAATTATATAGTTTAAAGTTTTATTTATTTTTAATATGTATTTTTTTGAAAATAGAAATAAAATAAATTGCCAGTGTCAACCTACATCTCAACCATTAAAACTTGACTAATCTAATGGTTCAAATCTGTAAAAATGTGCGCCACTGATCCGCCTATTAATAATATATAAATGAAAACCAAAATATAAAGTATATTATTTCGGTTAAGTTCTATTACCGAATAAATCTAAAAAATCCTCCCAATCTCCGTACATGTAACATTCGGGATTTTATATCGGTTAACAACTATCTGGGAAATCCAGCTTTGGGATTTCCTTTAGATCTGCTCTTGTATTTTTCGATTCTAGATAATATTTCAAAAGACAAAAATCCCAAATTTAAAATATTTTGCCAATTTAAACAAGTTACTCTTATTTTATTAGACATATTAAAGT
Organism: Gillenia trifoliata; assembly: GCA_018257905.1. NCBI lineage: Eukaryota > Viridiplantae > Streptophyta > Magnoliopsida > Rosales > Rosaceae > Gillenia > Gillenia trifoliata. Next base: position 15,972,687 of record CM031081.1, on the reverse strand, counting down.
ATGCTTTGAGGTGATTGTATAAATATATTGATACTGCGTTAGATTCTCTAAACATGTTTTTTTTTAAATTTATTTATTAGGAAAGGTACGATATTTGCTAATATAAAGCAACCGTTCAACAGGACGAAGTGTCAATATAGCCTCTTACTAAAACATTGTCGGAGCTTTTGACCTCACTAAGGACAAGAGTACCACAAAGTTACAACAACTGGATCAAGAGTATACAAACTACAGTATATTACAATTTACAAACCACGTACAACAGTCACCAATATGTGAAGAATACTGAACAAGGCGACATGCAACCTATTGGCCTGACGACGGATAGTTAATATATTTCATATATATGCAAAGTTCTATTTGTAAATTTTTGTTTACGATTAATTTGTATTTTTTTTGCGCCTTATCTGTAAGTTTCCAAGTTCAAGATGAGTTGGTACAAAAATGGATCAATGTTTTTAATCTAATTATAACACTTACCACAAGTGGTAAGTATTTTAAATAATATTATACCCTATAAACTCATGTGTTATAATTTGAGTCAATTTGTTACACCAAGTAGCATATAGTTGTGGTTATAAAAACAAAAAATTTTTGCACAATATGACTATATATAGTTTATGATTAAACCTAAAATAAAAATGTACCTACATATAAGAATGCACCTAAAGTTTCACCTGCTTGTAATCTAAAACCACATTTTTTATTTGAGGATTATAAATTATAATCAAATTTTCTATTTAATTAGTCCATGCATGTCTCCTAGTTGAGGAGACTAAAACAAGTACAAAAAGAAAACAGGCAAGGCTTGACACACACTTTTACAAAAGGATTATGCTTGCATTCCTCCACTTACTTATAAATGTATCTTCACCGTAAACTTTCTATAATCGAAACCGTTCAACCTCCGATTTATTTTAATACATTTAGATGACTAAACCTGCCTCCTATTCCGAATAATTTTTTTTTTGTAGATTTATCACAAATGAAAAGATTACGAGACGAGCTGGTTTATTGGCTAAATTTTTAAGGCAAGACATATTATTTTGCAGTAAGTGAAGGAATGAGCTCATTTCTTCAAGGAGGGAATATAACGATTATCTTTTTACGAAAATATAAATTTTTTAATACAAATGATATTTCTGACTTAAATTACATGAAATGTAGAAAACATCAAACTCGTACACAGGCAAGAGTATATCTGATCTAGCCAATGTCTCTAGCTATACCTATATCTGCAAAAGAAATTAGAAACTTAGAATAACAATAATAATCACTCCACCTGATAAAGTTAGTCAAAATGGGTGCTAGTAACATAAGCCCCTTTTCCTAGGGCAGCATTAGTGGAACAATAATAAGTCATTGTTGTTTTGTTTCTGGATCTTTTCAACTATTGCAGGCCCTCTCTTTGTAGTTTTTGCCTATTGATTTGTTGAATTCAAATTCATCTAAAACACTTATCAACGACTTTTCTTTTGTATTATTTATTCAAGTTCTATACAATACTAAAAATTAATTTAATGATGCCTCATTATCATCGAAATCTTCATCTCACTCCAATTTATTTTTGGCCGAAACTATTTTAACTCCGCATATCTAGCATGTCTTTGATTTCTTTTGAAGGCAGCAACATGGAAAATCTTCCCCGCGACGTTGCGCTCGACATATTTTCAAGACTATCGATCACTTGCCCTGGCGCATTATCAAGTGTGAATGTCGAACCTAGCGTGCTTTATCGCAAGACCCCTCGACTCTTATCATGTACCAGGGCTAGAGCAAGTAAGAGAAACCCAAGCTCATGCTTCACTGTGATTCTCCAGCATTCTGGAATAATTTATATTTTGTTGAATCCAACCAAATTGGACATCCTGGCCACTACATCAACAAGGTGGGAGAAGGATCAATGCACCAATCCGATGTATCACACCTGAACTAGGTATCCTTATTAAGCCCGGCAACTAGATCCCATTCTGCAGAGCACGCATCACCATATTTCTAGCAATGTGAAATAATATTTTAAATGCACGTAACGCTCACACGCCCTCGGATTTTCTTGCTCTACCTGCGCCACGCGCACAGGGAAAGAGTACTACCTAAATACAACAAGTAAGAATTCAAAATTCATAAAGTGCTCAAAACGTTCATGTAGGACTTCCACTTAACCTGCTCAAGGGCATTTTGTACCCCATACATCTTAAAATAAAATACAACAAAATTAGGGACTACACGCTTAGAAAATAAAATACAATAAAATTAGGGACTTAGTCGCTATAGCTTACAAAACTATCAAAGACTTCTACATTGCAGATAACTTAACACTATCTAGTCCATAGAAAATTAAATTTGTTTCAGAATATGAAGAATTAAACTGATATAAAAATGTAAATGATGATCAACAATGAAATTCATGAACCTTGCTGATATCCTTAACCTTAATGATATAATAATGCAACATTAATCAATTTTCTTTCCAATAGGATTTTGTTAATAATTTAGAAGTATCTCGAAATTTTTTCCTTGAAGGATCGAAGCGTCTCAATTTAGACTCACAGAAAAACATAAAAGAGAGCACGGATTACGAATACCAATGAAGATTTGGTGGCGGAGGGCAAAATGATTTAAGTCTATGAAAGCATGGAACAGTAATAGTCAATACGATCAATAATCAATAAAGAAAATCATGGAATACTATTATATTTATTAAGTCTATGAAAACATACACGCATTCCTTTGTCCTTTGTTTATGCTAAGGGGGAAATTCATGCTCATTTTCATTCAGTTATATATACTTAGCTCTTGTTTTTGGGCTCATTCGTTTTGAGACGTACTCATCGAACGATAATGTATCGTTAAAATGACTTCGCATTCGTCAGACCAATGTAAATTAATCAACCATTCAAAGAGAAATGTAATCATCAATAAGACGTACTCACTCAACATTTTTTCCCTTGCTTTTGTCATTTCATCAACTCCCTAAAATTTATGATCAATTTTGGGCGACTCATAAGATATACTTGATTCTGACTGATGTTTGAATTTGATGCTACATGTTTCGGTACGTTGTTGGGTAGTCAAAGTTCAAAATCAGTGGGGCCTTATTTATTGGTCTAGTTATTCAGAATAAGTGTCATTCATCCAAGAATACGAGATTTCAATATAATTTAGGATACGACTAGTAGAAATCTTGTTTTAGCCTAAGCTATATCTTCTGGATTAAAAGAGATGAGCTATTTTGGTCAAATCTAAAATGAAAGTTTAATAAATATTCATATTATTATTGCTACCAACGATATTCTTCTTTATTCTAGAATTATAACTAATATATTTTCGATTTTTATGAATAAATTTAATTCGATGCAACAAAGTAATTTAGTCCAACCATTGTGTAAGAAAATGACTTATGTGTTTTAAATTTTAAATTTTGTGTTTTAGTTAAGTGGCGGACTTAACCCACCCTGGGCAGAGCCCTGCTGCTTAATCTCCCATCATCTAAACAGAGGAAATAGACAAAGGAGGATTCTCAAAAGCATGAAACCAAAGCCATTGTCCAAAGTTTTCAAGTGATCAGTAGCTCTATTTTGCTCTCTATAAATATGACAAATTCCTGCATTGCCAATTTTTCAAGAAAGTGCACATAGTCATGTTACAAATCTCCTCCTATTGGAAAAGTTAATTAGTTAGTCATTAGTTTATTATTGTGTAAGATTTTTGGTATTTTATGTCTTAGGGTTTTCTTGGTAAAATAAAAATTTGTATTATTTAATACCTATAAGGATTAGAGTTTGCTTTAGATTTCTTTATTTATAAAATTGTTTGTATTGGTTAATTTTATAACAATTGAATCATAATTATTTGCCGAATACTCTGCTTAACTTATCGTAGAGGTTTCTTAAAAAAAAAATTCCTGTCAAGAAAGTCTTTGTAGTTATAATGGTGATGGATTTGAGGTGCTAAAAGGAGGTCAACAATGGTGACTTTAATATGTCTATTAGAGTATTATTATTCTTATAATGTCGACAAAGCAAAACCGACACATCCCGACCCGATGTACACGTGACACTAAAGCTCTGATAGGTCGGCTGACACCACGTAGGGGTGACGAAAGCCACTTGGGATGTACAAGAAATATTTGGAATGAATTAATGAGTAGAATAAATCAAAATTTGGTAATTTTAATAAAGAAATAACAAATAGATAATAAATTACTGTACGAGTACGTGAGACCTCAAAATTTACATAAATTACATAAAGGAAATTCTAAACATCTTCATACCACCGGTCTCGACGTCGACAGCCTCCAGCCATCAAACCTGGGAGGGCGAAATGAAGGGGTGAGTGACCATGATTGTTTTGTAAAACCTTTTCCTTTAGAAAATACTAACTTCTCGCCGTGAAATGTGTGTACTAAGTTTCAGAAATCGCTTCTGAAAACGTAATATACTAGTAGAAAATCAAGGTAAGTACGGAAATGTAATTTACTGTCCAAACGGGATGTAAAGCCACCGCTCGCACATAAAATACTTTATCAAAAAGGTCATAAACAAAGTTATACGGAAACCCGTAAATCAAATAGAAGTATCCGTGGCATCAAGAAAATCGAGATAAGTCACAATCCAACCATGAGATAAACGCCGTTTAGGCAAAGGCATACTAGTTCATACGCATATTCCTCACATGAATGGGCCGGGTGTATATGAAATAATGGTACGCTCATGTACTGGCGATCACGTTGAAGCCGGCGCATAAGCGTATCACACAAGTTCGAGTCGCCCATGCGATCTAGAAATAGCCGGCACCTAATATGGATCCATAGTGAGCGAGATTTCCAAGGCGCGCAGAACAATCACGTGGAAGGCCGATCCTCGCCCGACAAAGACAATCAACACCGTGTAAGCCTCCCAGTCGAGCGTGGCAAAAACATGCCACAGAGTATCTTTAAATAAAACAAGGAGGTAATTTCTTTGGGATAACCTTTAAAACAACATATAAGGTATCCCTATGTCAGACTTAATACCAAACTTACAACTATAATACATGAAATACCAAGAATACACCATGGGTACCAAGGTATAGAAATACCAACTTAATGTAGTAAAACTAGGTGGAACCTTAAAATACTAGAGAAAATTACTTACTTCCAAGGTTCATCTTCGAATACGGCCCAAGGCCGTCGGGACAGGTATAAAACCCATAATCACAAATAGGCACAAAATCAATAATTCTCTAAAAACTTCCTCACACAAAAGTCAGAAAAAATACTTATACAAAAATAATAAATTGAGATTCCTAATTTATGGCGTATCCTCTAAATAAAATGAGCAACAATTAAATTTATGGGATTTAACGAATACTCTATACAATCTAGTAAACCAAGTAATTGCCATGAAATACAAGGTCTACCAACATACAAGATGAATACTAACTTCCTTTAAGTCATAAAATAGTGTAGGCATAAATTAAGGTTTGCTAACAAAGTATAGTAATAATCAATTTAAAAGTATAGGCAAAAACCCAAAATTAATATTTAAAACATGAAACACTTAGTTTAGGTAAGGAAAGGGCCCACTCACAAATACTGCGGAAGTCCAAACGTATGTCCTCCGAACGTCACGGGTTGCCAAAACCTATTTTTAAACCTACAAATTAGTAAAGTACACGAAATTACGAAGAAAACGGCGTTCGGAAACTAAACGGAGTTTCCGGCTCGGGAACCCAAACCGCCGCCGTGGGCCGCCGTGCGCCGCCGCACGCGCGCCACACGTCGGCCGTTTGGCCTCACCGCGCGCCACGCGCGCCGTGAGGTCACAGACGCGCCCACGCGCCGCCACGCGCCGTGGAAAGCCCACCACGCTACGGCCACGGGCACGGCCAATTACGCCATATCGTGTCGTAGTTAATCTAATATACTATCTACAAGTAGAATATTCCTAAAGCCGTTAAGTTTCAATCTGACGGGAATATACTTGGAATATTCCTGGCCCAAACCTGTTTGGACCGTGTTGATGACGCCATCACGGCTCGCCGACGCCGGTGGCTCTGGGCCGGGCCGACGCGGCCGCCTGGTGACTCCTCTCGCATTTTCCGGCGCGTCTCCGTCGGCCGAGCCTGGGCCGAACTGATTTTGGCCTAAAGTCGCAACATGTAAAAGCTTCAAATCTCAACCATTTTGCACGCATTCAAAAGGAAAATTGAAGTCAGAGTGAGGGGGATTAAGGTTTACCCATTTGGAGGCCCAAAACTGGCTTTAATTGTCGACTTAAAGAAGACACCCTCGTCCAAATGGCCGCATTTCCGGCACTGTGGATCCCCACAATTTCAACATGCAAGTTCAAACTAAGGTCTCGGGACCTCGAGGAAGAGATTGGTGTTGTTTTCGAGTTGATCGAGGTCCACCAAACTCTACTAGAAAGAATCGAGGCCTTGTCAGAAAATTCTCCGGGCTCGGGCCCGCAGCCTGGATTTGATTTGTATTTGGGTTCAAAGTTTGGTGGGTTGAACACGTGAGTAGTAGATCAAAGGAAGGGGACGAGGAGATGACAATGGTGGGCCGAGCTGGTCAGGGTGGCTCCTATGGAAAAGAGTTAGTGTTTCAAGGTGGGAGAGTGAGGAACCGAGAGACGTATAGTGACATAGAGACCGAGTGAGAAAGGCCAGAGAAGGAAATGGGCTGGGCTGCACTACCGAGCCCAAGGCCCAAATTCGGTAACACAAACTACCAATCTAACGTTAAAAGATTAACGTCCGTAAAACGTCCAATCGAATTCCAAATGTCGTCCATCGCGCTCTACGAACCGTATCAACGAGCACGCCGAGAAAATAAGGTGGAAGGCCGTGCGTGTTACTATACGCAAAAGTCAACCGAAGGCCAACCAAGGCAAATTTGCCATTTTGCACCTCCTGGTAATAAAATAAGATTATTTCCTGCACGGGGTGTAACAAAACTCCTTAAAGATAAAAAATAAACACAACTTTATTGAATAATCTATAGTTACAAATGTGAGATATTCAAATTTTGGAGATAGGATTTCGTTCTTGTTTATATCTAGTTATAAAAAATATAACAATGTTAGTTAGATCCTCATTTGCATTTCATTCAATTCTTATGTCAATATGCATGCATAAAACCATTGTAATAATTGGACTGAGGACCAGACCGCAAGCCCATTCTATAATCAACTGTCACCGTTCCTTTTTCAAATGACGATTTTTTGTTTTACAACAGCTTGTTTGTCCCTCTTTTTGGCCTGCACTCAACTATAATCATATATTATTTTGTCAACTCTTTACATATGAGGATTTTCAACATGCCATCACAGATAATGTTCTTTTTAATGCCCACGTGAAGAGAATTTCACATCGGGTCGTATGATAAGCAATATAAATACTATGTTTAGAATGAGATGGCCTGGTGCAGTTACCATGTAAAAGACTTATTATTCAAAGATTTTATAAACTCACTGATAACATATCTAAAACATTGAAAATTATGGGAAGATCACTTAATTGCTTGTTGAAAAATTGTATGTAAGAAGTTCGACAAATTATTAATTACAATCAATTGAAATGATATATTTACACTAAGCATAAGTGAGAATAAACAATGTAATACCAAGTATTTACTTAAATTTACTTCAACCTAAGACCGTTTAAATAAAGAAAATACCAGTATTACTTACATAAAGGTTTGGCAATCACTACAATAGCTAATTGGATACGATCCTATAATTAAGCAAACCTTTTTCTGCTGTTAATAGGTTTATTTTATTTATTTTTCTGAGATGTACAGTGTCAAGTGCCGCCCACAAACTTGCGTTTTGCATTCTTCCAGATAGGAAACATTCTAAAAGATCGTCTGCATGCATGGGCCACCATTCTAACCATGCTTTTGCCCATTATTGATGGGGCTGCCATGCCTTCATAGAATGACCATTTGAGATGCAATACGTGGAAGTCTTGGTGGACGACTGGAAAGAAGGTTCATGCAAATGTGATTTATAAATTTCAGTTGACCGCCCCAAGAAGAATAGCAAAGTTTCTGGACTGGTAAAACCGACATTTGAATATAGAAGAATAAAATACATTTATTTGAAGAATTTGGTTGCTTACTGCTCCATCATTGTGTTATTTGTTTCAAACTTCTTCACAATCACTACTATACAAGCCAGCCGCTTCTCTTACCACTCCAAATAAAATTCTTTGGCCTCTTCCAGAAGCAAATTTTTGCATATATATTGATCCACCATGATATTAGTCCTTACCTAATTTGGAATTTAATTGTTGGGTTTAATTTCAATGGAGAAAATTGAAATAGAAATACCTCAATATTTCTGCTATGTCCCATCTCTCCAGATCATGAAAGACCCGGTAACGGTGGTGACAGGCATCACCTATGACCGGAAAATATCGAGCAGTGGTTGGCGACCAACGGCATGTCGTGCCCGGTCACAAAGGCGGCCTTGCCAAGAGACAACGACTTGACGCCAAATCGCCACCCCTCCGCAGGCCAATCCAGCAATGGTGCGAAGAAAACGCCACCAACGGTGCTGATCTGATCCCAACCCTGAAACTTCCTCTCGACAAGATCTTTCATCAGGACTTGTTCGGGGATCTTAGGCTTGCATTTGCAGTTAACCGCACTTAAAAATTGGAAGCGTTGTGTTAGAGAACGATGAAAGGAAGAGGTTCCCCCATGACCGAAGCAGGAAAGTTGCCAAGGCAGTGATTTGCTCATCATAAGATGTTTCAAGGGAAGTGAAACAAATGGCCTCTAGGAAGCTTTTAGAATTTTGCATCATGTTTGAATGTGAGTGGTGATCATGAAGTCCAACTTCTTGCTAATGGAAACACCGACTCTTCTTGATTCTTTGACATGGGTTTTCGGGTGATCTTTGATCAGATGGGATAACCATCTCGCCTCTGAAAACGAAGCTATACTAGTATCGAAATGACAATGGAAGTCATAAGTCCATGTCAGCTCGAGGTTGAAGGTTGAATTCTTCAAGAACATTGTAATGGTGTTAAAAGAAAAATCTCATAACAACCGTCAAATCTGCACTCCACATTCCATTAGAGGCATGCCTGGGGAGAAACCGAATGAAAATGGCTGAATCCGGTGCAGTCTTCCAGGATCATCGAACTTGAGCTAGTAAAAATCCCAAAAGCTGCCACAGTAGAATCAGCTGATATTTTCTAATCTTTTTGGCCGATTTATGTGGATGTGCTGGATGGGAGAGCCCAGCTCCTGAAGCACGGTGGAGGTTTAGCGTTATGCTCAAAAAGAATTCTTAGGTTTGCTGGCAACAGATGATCGAGCAGTTCATATACTTTCGTCGATCGCGATGTTCTCGCTACACAGCAAAGTTCTTCTAGAGATGCTGTTGATCGGAGCAGTGTCAAAGCTTTGCATGAAAAATGCAATCAGACTGTGCAGCCTATTTAAAGAAAAAGGTTAGAAGGATCTGTTGCACTCTAATGTGGAACAATTCGGCCTTGTATTGCATATCTTATAACAAGTGCCTGATAGTAGATAACTATACTTTTGTTCTAACTTTTTAAATATAATTAAATTATTCGTTGCTGGTATATATTCTGAAAAACTTATTCCAGGACTTTATATTGTTTGTTCATTTGTATATAATTAGGATTTACAAGTCTACAAGATCTGCTAATTGTGTATAATTAATGAATTTTGTAATTGTAAACAAGGATCAAAATAAAAGCTACACAAGACCAAAACTACAAAACAGAGATAGAAATAGTTCATTATGAATTAGCTAGGTTTACCATTTCTTCCTTTTAGACATCTGACGAATGATTAATGTCGAAATCTTACCCTATGTTTGAATGAGGGAAAGTACACTAGAAATTCTGACAAAAGTCGGACTTATAAATCGCATACGCACCACCTCCGCTTCGATTCATAAGCATCGAAGTTTAGAATTTTCGCTTGGGAAAACTTAATTACACCTGGGGGACCTCCAAATTCCAAGCTTAAATCTAATGAATGTTGTCATTTCCAAATTGATACAGTGAGAGTTTAAAAATAAAAAACATACAAAAACTCAACCAAGAGTGGCCACCACCACTATATGTCACCACCACCTACCACCACCACCACATGTCGCAGGCTCCCTCCCCGCTGCCACCATCACCACCCACCTGCCATCACCTTCCCCACCACCACCCACCATCATCACCGCGTCGCCACTCATTACCACAGTACATTTCATAACTATTATCTTCATTTATATATTAAATGACTCCATACACACATTAAATTGTATTCAAATCTATTGTTCTTTTAGGGTTAACCAAACAAGAAAATTCACAAATTCTAAAATACAATCTGGACATTTCTATTTCCATTATTTTGAAATTCCTTAGTAATCTTAAATGTTCTCATCTAAAACAAGTGTTAGGGTTTAAAAAGGTGGGTAAATCTATCCTGAAGGGAAAACTATACTATGTGTGTGGTTTGGCATATAATTAGAGTTGGTTTGGTGTGGTTGACACCTGGTTGTGGCTAATAATTAGGAGGCATGGCATATTTTTTGTGTGTTTAAATAGTATTTTGGTGTGGACGACAACAATAGAACATAGGCATGGTTGTAATATAATAAATTGGTTGTGGATTTAATGCTATATTGTTTTGGGCCATAAATAAAAATAGCGCTACTACAAAAAATATCTATTTTTATTTTACACAAAAATCACATGACTTCGACCTACTTCAACTCCGAAGCCCAAATTGGGGCTTGATGACTACCTCATTTCTTTCTAGTGATGTCCGAGGGCCTGCACTCGCCTCGAGACACGTCCGCTTGCGCACGACTGCAACCCGGAATCTCGCCCCCTTAGATACACATATACGAGTTATCCGACATGTCACGTCACCACCAGGATCGTGTAAAACCCTCAAGACACTACCAAGGCCACTGCCAGAATTACAACATCACAAGGCAAAAAGACCGATCTACCCCCCCGCTCTAGCTCAACGATATGATCGAAGGTTCCTTTTCCATTGTCTATAATAGAACCAGAGGTCTTCAAGCTTGGGATCTTCAAAGTGATTATACAAAATCTTTAGGTGATTCTCTTCAATCAACCCAATTGCTTTTCAAGACAAAACCCTACCGCTCTTCAAACAATTAGCTTTTCACCTACAATCTCAAAGCCTCCTTCCAAGCAAACACCGCCACGATCCCCCGAGATCTAAAACCGTTATTGCTCGCCACCCCGGTATGATTTGCTGATGTGCAATTCCAACCACCCCGATTCCCTTTTCCGAGACCATCTCCAATGGTGAGGATAACTTAAATTTTATGTTTAAAATCCCCCAATCCATTTCTAACCATTGGGCCAGAATGCTTCCTGGGGAGAGTAAGTTTCAATGGATTACCCTGCACTTAAGCAAGGATAAATTGTGGGCCCCCTCCAATGCGCGTGAACGTCATTTTTCGGCCAATCTCTTTAGCCGCATCGATGCGCAATACATCCCGCACGAGGCAACGACTCGCCCATCGGGTCCCAACAAGCACGCCATCGTCGGTCACTCGAGACCTTCCCAATGGTAAAATGCGATCCAACGGCCGGAAACAGCCGTCACCGATCCAACCGTCCCCGATTCAAACTTTTTTAAATCAAATTTATAAATACATTAAATCCAACGGTTGAGATCGATTTTGAGCAAATCTAATTGTAAAACCTATGTATCCACACACAATTCACTTTCCTCATAGAAAGTGGTTTTCATGTTGTTCCACGACTTTATGTTTCTTAGCCGTGGGTGGCTATGTGATTTTTCATTAATTATTGAAATTTAAATATTTTTATGTTAAAATGTTCATAAAAAATACCAGATAATTTACTTACAAAACTTAAAACGGTAACACGGACCATCAATGATTCACCATCGATGACAAGCATTCATTCAGCCCATCGCAAATTAATTGGACCACTCTATGATCTGATCATCAATGGTCCGTAACATGCAAGATTTTTCCATAATCTACATAAAATTTATTTTTAAAAAGTTACCAAAAAAAAAAATAGTCTACAATCATTCTTTAATAATCTTTAGCTAAAATTTTAAGTTAGAACCATTGGAAGAGAAACGTTTTTAGGTGTGAAGGCCTTAAAATTTTCTCGTGCTAAAATTTTAAACTTTGCATTCAATCCATTGCATATGGTCTCGCATATGGTCCGTACTAAGTCCAATTACATCATGATCTTGGTGACTCTTGTAGCATTATCTTGCCTTCATGGTCTCAATCTTGCTAGAGTTTTTACTTCTTCTTTATATTTAAATATTTACATTTCAAGCCATGTAGCTCGCCATCGATCGCTAGATTCTACTTTATAAATGTTTGTAATTCATCATGAAATGATTACATTCTATTTCTCGCTTAGTTTCTATTTCTCTTTCATTTATGTTTTAAAGTGACAAAAATCAAACTTTAGGTATGAAAGTGAGACGAAAAAAGTAAGTGTAGTAAAGTGCAATTTTTGAGAAACTTGAGAGTAATAAAATGGAAATTACTTATCATTTTATTTATTTGTGACATCCCACATCGACTCAACGAAGAGTGGGTGATGTGCCTCATATGTACTTGCCCACCCCATTTGAAGACGAGGCCTGGGAGCTCACTGCTTCATTCCACTGGAACTCCGGGTTAAGCGAGCTTGGGCTGTGATCAATCCCATGATGGGGTGACCCACTGGAAGTTGCTCGTGAGTTCCCTGCAAACAAACCGTGAGGGCGGGCCCAAAGCGAATAATACGTGCTACTTGGGCGAGCCGATCCGAGATGTGACATTACAGCTTCAAATATGCTCCCATGTACACGAGTGACTTTTTGTATGGCGGCTGAGCTAGAAGACGTCGCAAATCCAAGGTCTATTTGGTTGACCTCCAAGATATTGCAAAGTTCTAATGGTAAAGACATAATCCGTTTGAAAACGTGCTCAGGTGGGAAATGCATTTAATAGTCTCTGGACGTATCCCACAAGGTAGGCAGGCATCATTCCGATAACTAAGGGGTTGTAGTTAATTCCCGAGATGCGTAGGGATAGAATAAGCCTAAACCGTAGTAACAGAAACGCCTTTAACACCTATTTGGTGATAGTGCGTGTAGGCGCAGTTGTTGTATCTTACCAAAAGATCAACAACGAAGGAGATGTCATGTCTAATGCAAATCCCACCTTCCTCGCTTCGCTTACATAATTGTTTTTAAAATAAAACTAGTAATTGATTTAGGTTTTAATACTTACAACTTCATTAATCTCTTAATTAATTTTTAATTTAAACTATTTTCCAAAAAATACAAAAAAAAATTTAAATATGTTTGTACTCATTTATTTTATATAAAACAAATTCAATTTTTTAATCTTAAATGTACCCATTCATAATTTTTCAATTTTTTTAATCTTTTAAATGTACCCATTTTTTGTTATGTAAAATGCATTCAATTTTTTCTAATCTATTTTTAAACTTATATGCGGTACATTCTTTTCATTAATTTGAGAATGTATTTGTGACATTCCACATCGACCAAATCTGGAGAGAGGTGATGCGCTTGATATGTACTCTGCCCACCTTCATTTATCACGAGACATTTTAGAGTTTCACTGCTTCTGATTCCACTAACCCGGGTTAAGCGAGTTGAGGCTAGAGCAATCCCATGATGGGTGACCCATCGGGAAGTTGCTCGTGAGTTCCTGTGTAAACAAACTGCAGGGCGTGGCCTCCAAAGTGGACAATATCAAGGCTGGGCTGCGAGCAAGTCCGGATGTGACATAATGGTATCGGGCCACCTCGCCATTCTAAGATCGACGTGACGGCGAGGGCGCTGTTCCCTTATGGGGTGGATTGTGACATCCTACATCGAATTGGAACGGAGAGGGAATGATGTGCTTATATGTAATGTGTCTACTCCATTTAGGACGAGGCATTTTGAGAGCTTATTGGTTTCGATTCCATCGAAACTCCGGCTAAGCGAAGTTTAGTAAAGCAATCCCAAGGATGGGTGACCCATTGTGGGAAGTTGCTCGGTGAGTTCCCCAAAATAAAACCGTGGGAGGGCGTGGGCCCAAAGCGGACAATGGCCAGTTATGGTGGAGCCGGTCCTGGGATGTGACAAAGATTCATGTCAAGTTTTCTGACCAAGAAATTTACTAACTTTAATTTAGTTTTGTTACTCAGATGGTTTTATTAATTTTGTTTTGTGGTTTAGAATGAAAAAACCATAACATTTGAAGAATCTTAATTTAATGCTTTTATGGTATAATAATGTTTTGGTTAATTTTATGAATGTATATGTATATATATTTTACAAACAAAACATATTACTATTGATTTGAAATTTTTCCACTTTGCTGGGAGAGTATAATTTAGCTTTAATCTTTCAACTTGGCCAAAGAATGAGTTTTATTTAAAATATCATTAACTTAAGTAACTACAAATTTTAATTTTAAGTTAAAAAAATAACCAACATGGAAATACATAAATACATTAATGTTAGGAACTTCGACAAAAACCTAAAACCAATAAAGTTTCACCAAAGAACATTGGTAGCTAGAGACCGCATCTAAAGTCTCCCAAAATTTTTCTCCTAAAAACCTTTGGAACAAAATAACTAATATGGGAGCTGCAGATGGATTTGAAATTAAAATTGAGATAAATAGATATATATAACTACCAAAACATAGTAAGTTATTAGGTTTTAACTTAAAGATTCCGCTTAGCTAGGGGAGACCATTTTTTTAGACCATATTTTATAAACTTAAATGAGTGGGCGCAGCTTGATGGCTGGATTCCATTTTTAATGATTTAAAGAAGGAATTCAACCATAAACCACTACATCATGTGCTTCACAAAAATATGGTCTAAAAATAGTTTTTTTAGCATCACTCCTTGTTTATCAATTGAGGTCTATTAACTTTTGATCCAACTAACTAAACATCTTTTCATTTGTGTGATGATGATTTATGAGTCATCCTATTTTTAAGTTTCTTTACTTTTCAATATTTTTCTAATGCCTTTTATACCCCTAAGTCATTTTGGGAGTGTATTAATGAGATGATTTAAACTTTCTAGTTTTCTAGTCATTTGTATATTTCAGTTACGTTTTATACATTTTGAATTTCATTTGCTTTCTTTTATTAAGTCATTGAGTCATTGCTTATATTATATAGACTAAATTCTTCGAAAAATGTGTTTGTGCTTCAGATTTTGGTGTATATATGGAGCACAGTTTTGGTCTCCATCTTTGGTCCTCAGTCATCTATCTTTGTTCCATAACACGGATATTTTAGTGAAAATGGTACCAGACATATATTGTTTTAGGTTGATTAAGCTTAAAGGTTTTCCGAAATGTTTACTGTAAAGCTTAAAGATGATTTTAGAGAGAGAGCTGAGAGGGAGCAAGAGACTGTATTTCTTGATAATGAACAATAAGAATTACAATGAATATAAATCCTATTGTTTCATGAGCATTGAATGCCTGCTCCCGTACAAGTAGTATACGTGACCGTCCATGCGGCATCATGAAAGAGACATACTGCATAAAATAAAACCGTGAATAGGACAAATACGGGACACTGTAGTCGACTGAAACCTTAAACAAAACAAACGATCAAACAAATAATTACACGTTATACTAAAGATAGTAAACTTCGCATCTTAGTGTCTTGCTCTATCTCGTAAGAAATCGGGATGACTTTGCCTCCATCGGTTGCTTAACTCCCGCCGGGTTGCCTCTTTGTTTTCACCGGTTGCTTCCCCGACATGCATCGGATTGCTCCCTTTCATTTCATCCACAGATTAATCTCGCGAGTTGGAAGTTGCTTGTAGCAAATCACTTCAACAAATTTCTCTCCTAAGCCGCACACCGGCTTAACTCCAAGTCTCAATCTTTAGCTGATTGAATCTCGTCATTCTAGGCCTTCATAAAGATGTCCGCGAAGTTCTTCACTTCGCAGAATTGCAAATCAATGACTCTCTTCTTGCAAAAAGTAGCTTCTCTTATGAAGTGATATCTTCGATTTATATGCCTAGTTCTTTGATGAAATACTTCGGATCTCTTCGCCATAGATATTGGGGTTTACATGTTATCACGTAACAAGGGTGTTGCTCGTGTCGCATCTCCGAAATCATGTAGAACGAACCTCAAACTGCATTGACCGCGTTGCTGCCTCTCCGATGTCAAACATACTCACTCACCCGTGGATAGTGCAACTATATTTTGCTTCGGGCGCATGCCCAAGAGAATACTCCACCGCCGAAGCTAAAAGAACCGCACGTGTCTCCCGCTATCGTCCTCACTTCCGCCTACCGTGATCACGTAATCCAATGAGGATTGCTGATTTGTCCTTCACATACTCTATCCCATAGCTGATAGTTCCTTGCACATATCTCAGACTCTTTGCAACTCCTATATGCTTCTTTGGTCGGATTGCTCATGAACCTTGATAGCAAACTTGCAAATAAGATATCGATCAGTCTAGTTGCCGCAGATATGACTTCACAATTTTTCCTTGTAGAGACCTTCACGCCTAGATCACTTCCATCCACTTTTTGAGTTTTTCACCGCAGGCAATGGAATGGGATAATGTGTTTGCAGCCCCAAGCCCAAATTTTGCAAGTAAGGACTTGGATACTTACTCTGATGTATAAATACACCTCGATCGGTTTGTAGTATCCTCATGCCTAAGAAGTGGTGTAGGAGTCCAAGATCTGACATTTCATACTTCTGCATCATTTCTCTTTTAAACTCGATTAGCATCTTCTCACTGCTTCCGGTGTAGACAATATCGTCCACATATATTGAAACAATTATCAACCCTCCTTCATCATCTGATCTCGTATACAATGTGGCTTCACTTGTGCTCCGTGTGAACTTGCACCGAGAGATATATGCATCAATCTCGCTGTACCAGGCTCTAGGTGCCTGTTTGAGTCCATACAACGTCTTCCTTAACTTGTAGACTTTGTGAGCTGCATTCTTCACTTCAAAACCTTCGGGTTGCTCAACGTACACTTCTTCATTTAGTACCCCATTCAGAAAAGCTGACTTAACATCCAACTGAAATAGCTTCCAGCCTTTCTGAGCTGCTAGAGCTATGAGGGTTCTGATTGTGTCTAACCTTGCAACTGGTGCAAAGGTCTCGTTGTAATCAATTCCAGGCTTCTGTGCATACCCTTTTGCTACGAGTCTTGCCTTGTGTTTTTCAACTGTTCCATTCAGATTAAGCTTGGTCTTGTACACCCATTTTACACCTATAACAGGTTTGTTGGCTGGCCTCTCAACAAGTTCCCACGTGTCATTCTTCTCAATCATTTCCAATTCAGCCTTTATAGCTTCTTGCCAAGCTATATCACTTGCTGCTTCCTGATAGTTCTCAGGCTCTATGATGCACATGTGGCACCTTGCATATATGTCTTCCAGAGTTTTCAACTTTACTGGAGTAGAGTTGGATGCAGAGTCTTGACTTCGATCTTGATCATTGTTTTCAGCTGACACATTTCCAGCAGCATTCGAATGTGAACCGTCCGAGTCATCAAACAGAGTTGCATTAGTCGGCTCGTCTCTTGCTTCATGTTCGGTTCTATCTCCTTCAAGATTGAAGGGTATTGTGATAGATTCCACTTGATTATTCTCCCAATTCCATGACTTATCTTCACTGAACACAACGCTCCTTGAGAGTACAATCTTCTTGGATTGTAGATCATACACCCGATATCCCTTTTCACAGCTTCCATATCCCATGAAAACTCCTTTACTGGTTCTTTCACCAAACTTACTCCTCTGGTGAGACGGGATGTGAGTATAGCAGGTACAACCAAATACCTTCAGATGCTTTAGTCCTGGTTTTCTGCCTGTGAAAGCTTCAGATGGCGTCTTGTTCAACACAGACGTTGTGAGACATCGATTTTGCAGATATACGGCTGTACTTACAGCTTATGCCCAGAAAACCACTGGAATTCCTTTCTCACTCATCATGGACCTTGCCATTTCACCGATTGTTCTATTTCTTCTCTCAGCTACTCCATTCTGTTGAGGAGAGTAGGCAATGGTCAGTTGCCTCTCCATTCCCATTTTTGCACAGTAGTCTAGGAACTCATGTGAGGTATACTCACCACCTCTGTCACTTCTCAGCTTCTTCAGACTATATCCGCTTTGTAGTTCCACAAAGGCTTTGAATTTCTTAAACACATTGAAGGCATCAGACTTGTTTCTGAGAAAGTATACCCAACACATTCTTGAGAAGTCATCAATGAATGTAATGAAGTACCTATTTCCTCCAATGGATTCGTTCTGCATTGGTCCACACAAGTCGGTGTGTACCAGTTCGAGTGGATGGCTTGCTCTCCATGCCTTCTCTTTGTCAAATGGCTCTCTGTGGTGTTTCCCTGAAACGCATCCTTCGCACACTTCTTTCATCTCGGTTAGAGCTGGTAATCCGAGTACCATTTCTTTCTGTTGCATCGTCTTCATGCTGGCGAAATTTAAGTGTCCAAGTCTTCTGTGCCAAATCCAGGAATCTTCAACCAAGGATGCCTTCCTAGCAACTGGCGCTATCGATTCCAATGAAAGTGGAAAGCATCGGTTTCCTGCCATGACCACTTTTGCTAAAACATTATTAAGACTGTTATCATCAAAGATGACTGCCATATTACCTCCAAATAGTACATAGTACCCATGCTCCATCATCTGACCAACACTCAGTAGATTTTCATCCAAACCTGGGACCAGCAAGACTTCATGTATGTACCTTTTTCCATGCTGAGTTTCAACCACTAGTGTGCCTTTTCCCGTTGCTTGTACGAGATCTCCTTTCCCCATCTTGACTTTGCAAGTCACAGATCTGTCGATGTTTATCAACACAGATTCTTGAGACGTCATGTGGTTGCTGCAGGCACTATCCACAAACCATACACTTCTATCTTGCATAATAGAAGAGTGACAAGCATAGAACATGGTTCCTGTGGTAGCTTCTTCTTCTCTCGCATAGTTGGCTACTTGCTTGTGACTATCGCAGTCCTTTGCAGTATGTCCAAACCGGTTGCATTTTCCACATTTGGCTTTTCCTTTGTGTCTACATACACCAAAATGATACTTGTGACAGACTTGACACTGTGGTTTCACACCACTTTGACTGCTACTTCCTTGCTTGTTTTGTGTGTTGAATCTGTTATTCCAATTTCCTCCAGAATAACTATTCCAGTTCGAGCCATTGTTGCTGTTCACATTTTCATTTTGAGACTAGTTTGATCCCTTTTTTTGTTGTCCTTGCCATCTTTGATTTGGCCTGTTCTGAGGACCTTTGGATGTACTTGCGCCTTGGCTGCTGCCAACTCTGAGGCTACTGAAAGCTCTTTCAGTTCCAGTCAATCTATCTCGTTCATCATGTAAGTCTTCTCTTTTATCATAGACTTTCACAGATGCTATGACCTCTTCGACTCTAATGTCATCTAGGTCTCGAGTTTCCTCGATGATCGACACAATGGACTTATATCTCCTGCTTAGACTCATTAGCAGTTTCTGCACTATCCTTTTCTCAGGTACATCTTCACCAAGTGACTTCAGGTTATTTATGATTCCGAAAAATCTAGCCAAATAATCATCTAGGCTTTCACCATCGGTCATTCTCATGTATTCAAAATCTGCTCTCACAGCTTGGAGTTTAACAGCTCTTACCTTTTTGTCTCCTCTGAATTCTCTACTCAGGATGTCCCAAGTTCCTTTTACAGTCTTCTCGTTTCTGATATGAGGAAAGAGCTCATCAGTTAGTGCTCCTTGTATGAGACTCAACGCCTTAGCGTTTTTGATTCTGTCTTCTCTGGAAATAGTGTGTGTTTCCACGTGGACTTGCTCAGCCATGCTTTCTTCATCTCCGAGTCCTTCTTCCTCCTGAGAGATCGGCTGTGGTGGTTGTGGTTGTGGTTGTGGCCCAGTCTCTACTACATCCCATAGATCGTGTGCTATGAGGATAGTCTCCATTTTGACAACCCAAAAATCATAGTTTGCACCATCAAACTGCGGAGTTCGTAAATCTCCACCTGAAGAACTTGATCCCACCATTTTTCTTAGTGTGATACAGTGAACTTGACGACGAAAGGAACCACCTTTATTCCCTGTTGGAAATTTTCCAGAGAGAACCTCTCTTCACAGTTTACGCCCCTCTTAGGAATTAGACCTATAGCTCTGATACCATGTAGAAAATGGTACCAGACATATATTGTTTTAGGTTGATTAAGCTTAAAGGTTTTCTGAAATGTTTACTAGAAAGCTAAAGATGATTTTTGGAGAGAGAGCTTGAGAGGGAGCAAGAGACTGTATTTCTTGATAATGAACAATAAGAATTACAATGAATATAAATCCTATTGTTTCTGCGAGCATTAATGGTTATGCACAGAGTACACAGACTGTCCATGCAGACCATGAAAAAGACATCACAGACAAACAGCTGTGAATAGGACAAATACAGACAGCTGTAGTTGATTAGTGAAACCTTAAACAAAACAAACGACCAAACAAATAAGCGGTTGCACGTTATACTAAAGATAGTAAACTTCGGATCTTTAGTGTCTTGTCTATTGAAGAGGAAATCGGATGACTTTGCCTCCATCGGGTTGCTTAACTCTCGTCGGGTTGCTCCCTTAGCTTTCATCGGGTAGCTTCTGACATGCATGAGATTGCTCCCTTTCATTTCATCCACGAGGATTAACTATAGAGTTGGAAGTTAAGCTTGTGACTTACTTCTCAACGGATTTCGTCTTTTGAATAATGAACCTTCTTGTCTTCTTTGTTAGTAGACCCAGGAATGATAGGTTTTGCTAACAACGAGCAAATAAGAAAAATTTCACTAACAAATTAGCTTCACAAACAACTTAAAACTAAATATCAAATTTCATTAATCTAGTACATAACCTATTCCACATATTAGTTACCCAAATAACTTTCCACGTTCGTAATGCCATTTCGAACTACATATCAATTTAATTAACATAAATCATAGTCTTAAGCTCACAAACATGAGTTCAAGACTTCAAGTTCTTTTATTTTTGTTACAAATAGCTTTTGGTCTTTTATTTTGAGGATCATAATAGAGATCCTATGCCCTTTTAAGTGAAGTTCAAGTTCATGTTTGAGGAGAAAACGACGGTTCGTTTGCTTCAGCATTGCAATTACTCTTGAACCTAGATACTAGGTTAGATTAATCTGCATTGCATATCATGTCCATAAAACCTACATATCAGATTCATAAAACCTGAGGATCAAGTCTATTAACCTACACAGCAAGTCCAATAGGGAAAATCGTCAAGCTTTTCTGTTGTCCAAAGGGAAGAATTTCATAGCGGCCATAAAAGGCAGGAGAAAAGGCGTAGCTTCGGCTAAAAGTACGGAAAAACTAAACCAAGACAACGAAAGCGGAGCGTTGTTCCCTTTGAAATGAATTTTACACATTCGTATGAACCCACATCCTGTGCAGTGGAGTTAGTAAGTTGAAATCTAAAAAAATAATAAACTCTAAAAGTTCAACATATAATATCAAAACCCAATGGAGGAATTTACGTTGTTTTTCGGCGTTCGTATTTGTCGATTCTCTTTACATTGTGGGCATTTGAACGTCGCGACTCCAGCATCCTAAGCTTTGGTATTGGTGCTCCGCTGCCTCCCCTCACTCATGTAGTGGTGGACTCGGCTTGAACGGACGTTGCGGTGTCGTGGTCGAGAGTACCCAGAAGCATTCGTGGAGCCACATAGAGGATTCATTTCTCGAGATAATGTAGGTTTAATGTAGGTTTGTTGGTACCGCATCTAGCGGTAATGTCTCGTGCGGTGAGTGATGTGACTCCACTTGTGAGCGATGGTTTGATGTGACTCCGCAGTGATGGTTTTGATGTGGCCTCGCTTGTTAGCGATGGTTTGATATTAGTCTCGCTTGTGTGGCGGTGACATTACATGTGCTTACGTTATAAGTTTGTTAAATTTCTTGTCTTTGTAACAAATTTGTATCGGCGATGCTTGTGCTAGTGTGTGTGCTCTTGTGGTAGCCAACAGGGGATTATTATTAATGTTTGTTTGTGCAAATTACCTGCGGATCAAACGTTTGGTCACTTGGAGATTGTGCCCATATGGCAACCATTTGGTAACCATAGGGCGGAGCCAATTAAGGCACACAAGGGTCCTTGACCCTTCTCACCATTTGAAAACTTTGTCTTCTTATATGTTATATCCAAGTTTTTTCATATTTGTACTTATAGTTGACCTTTGTCGTACAATATGTTGCCCCATTAAATATAATCTAAGATCTATGTGCTTAAGGGACAAGAGACTCGGGGCACTTGGGCTTAAGGTGCATGACACTTCATTCCTTACCTCCAAGTTTTTATTTATTCACATGTGTGTCTTGAATTTGTTTGATTTTTTTTTTTTTCAATAAATTTAAATCGGCATTTGATACTCTTGTGTTGTTTATCTTTTCAATCTATTTCCTTGATAAAATTCAGGTTATACTTATAAAAAAATGGTTATACTTAGCATTAGTATTATTATCATATGGTTTGAGTGATAACACCATTAGGTAAGTAAATATCAAATTTGTAATATTCATAATAATTATTATGGATGCGTGATCCTACATATTAAAGTTAAGTTGACCTCTTTGTTAGAAATTTTGGCTATACTCCTTGCTTATATGTTATGGTTTAATAATGAAAAATGGGTATCATTTATTGTAAAAAAAAAAAAAAAAGTAGAGAGTAAAAGGCGTTCCTTATTAGTGGCATTTGGGTAATATTCAACAACAAAACTCGCACATAGTCTATGTGGCGGCTTGATTATTATGGTTGGGTGATGAACAAAAATTAGTCCGAATTATTAAAGACCCAATGAAACAAAAAGGCGTGGACCGCGATCCACATAAACCCCTTTTAAAAAAAAGAAGAAAAAGAAAAGAAAGAAGAAGATGAACATCGGGAAGATTAAGATGGATAAAAAGACAACAAATGGCCGGGGAATACATGAAGTTTCTCCAAACTCGGAGTGCAATTTGAGAACCTCCTAGTCTTCTCCTTTGTTTAAACCTACAATCCACTTGAAGCACAAGCACAACTTGGCCACAACTCCCACTTGCAACATTTCTGAAGAACAGCAAGTTGCAGAAAATCTACAAATATGGAGGACAATATCCTCCTTTGCCCTAGGTCACTTGCCACATGTGAAACCCTAGTTTTCTTGGACACAACGGCTAGCCGCCCCATGCTTCAACAGCTCGGCTCGCCACACTAGCACATCCCGAAGGCTGTTCCCAACGATTAGTATAAGCTCACACGCTATTTTCTCTTGCGTCTCGAGAAGAGCCTCCGTGAGGACAAAGCGCACCGCCTTCGGCAACTTTGATTCGGTTCCTTCCCCCACGGACAAAGCTCCGCAAGAAGCTTCAATGCCTTTGACCTTCTTTGTGAAATCGATCATTTAGCACATGCACTATCGGCGGAATGACTCCAACGTCCACACTTATCAAGCTGGATCGGATACGCCACTTTGAAAAAAGACTTCGGTAAAATTATTGCATGAGCTCGAGATTGGTAATTCCCCCAGCTCAATACTCGACCGGAGACTCCAGCGATATTATTATTGTTGCTGTCATTGCTCAGAGATCTTGGAGACGAGATTAGAGGCTTTTGAGATGAAAAAAGACTTCAATAGCGACTTGATTGTTGATGAATCGGAGTGACTTTTTTGATAATGGAGGCCACATATTCGATTGCTCCTGCTTGCCTCCAAGCAGTTCTTGTTCCTTTCGCCTTGAATGGCGATGGATCGAGCCTTTGGAGGCAATGGAGGTTTGTGTGAGGACTTTCTTGGCTTGTTCCAGTGAGCTTCCAAGATCGGGATTTGTTGAGCGCGGATTTAGGCTTTGGTTTCCTCTCAGCGCCATGCGGGCGTTGAGTGCACCAAGCTTGGATTATGCGGCGGAGAGTGGTTGGGAGTGGATACGCGTCAACGTCGGACAATGACTGTTTGCTTACGGAAGGAGTGTTGTTCTTTGTGTGATCAACCACCGCTGCTTATGCTTTCTCGATCGTACGTTGCTATACCGGTTGGGGTCGTGACCGGATCTCTCATGATTTCTAATGAAATTGGGCAGAGAAAATACTTACCTATTTGTAATTGTATATATCTATAATAGAAGATAGCACATCTTTTGAAGTAGACACTGCCTTTGAAATTGCTACTTCTCCATAGGTTTCAATGAATCTGTATGTATTCTAAAATTTTACAAAGATAATTTGCAAAATGTTTTAAATCAAGGTTTTGAAGATCTAATATTAGGATTCACAGTTTTGTTCCTTTTTTCCATGGATCAAGTAAAAAACTGGTTGTTTTAAATATCATATAACAAACACATTGCCTTCACATAGAAGTTTTATGAACAAGAGTTTCTCAGCAGTTTGTCAGGCATCAAGACACTTGCTTTGAAAAGAAATTTTGGCGTTTGCTCAAAGACCGAATGAAGCTTCCATGAAAGCAGGAACGTTACAACGAGTTATACATGAGATGTCCTCATGCGGGGTTTGATGCGGATATGCGGATGAATATTTTCTTTGATAGAGTGAATGCTACAACTAAGAGTCATGTAGATACATCGGCGAGGAGGAGCTTTGATGGAAAAATCAGCTAGGGATGTGTTGAATTGTTTGTGAATGGCTTTGGAATCTCAACAATGGGCTGAGGGCAAGCCACGAGAAAAGAGGCGTTTTTGAGATGTCTTTTGGAATTTGCACACTAGCGTTTCAGCCCAAATGGCACAATTGGAGAAGAGAAGTTTGATGCTAAATTTGATGTTTTAATGCAAACAATTTCAACAAGCAGTTACCGCCCACCACCTAGGCAATCCCAAAGCTGGCTGCATTATTTGTAGTGTTTCTACATGATACCCCTAAGTCAGCAATAAAGGATTTTATGCGAGACACTTGCTAAGGTTCGAGATTAATTTGCCATTGTTGGATGCAATAAAAATATTCCCTCTTATGCCAAATTTTTGAAGAGACGTTTGCACGAACAAGAAAAAGTTCACGGAGTTTGAGAAAGTGGTCTTATGAGAACAATGCGGTGCGGTTTTGTTACACAAGCGCACGAAAGAAGAAAGATAGGGAGTTTCACTATCTCTTTATTGGAAATTACGTTTTAAGCGTGCTTTAATTGATTTAGGTGCTAGCATAAACTTAATGCCTTATTGTTTTGGTGGGAAAAGGAGGCTCCAAGCCAACATCGGTTATCCTTCAATTGGTGATCGTTGGAGTTACATATCCTAGAGGTATAAATTGAAGATTTAATCATCAAAGTGGACAATTTACACTTTTGCCAGATTTTGTAATTACGGACATGGATGAAGATTTAGAGACACCGATTATTCTAGGAAGACCATTCATGGCTACGGCCCGTACTCTAATTGATGTGGGAAGGCGCCTCCCCAGCTGCGAGTTGAGACCCGAGTCAGTAGATGTTGAAGTTGTTGAAGATGCTAAGCTGCTTGCAAAGCAACAGAATGTATGCGCATTGACGTATTGGATGGATTAGTTCATGCCAGTTTTATGACGGTCATCAGCTGATCGGTTGCTAAATGTTTACACGATGGTGATACAAACGAAATTGATAAGGGGAATGTGGGAAAATTAATGCTGCCTTTGGGCCAGTACTAACACAGTTGCCAAAGTGGAGACATGCACAAAAGAGGAAGTTGCAGCTCGGTGAGCTTGAGGAAACGTGCAATGAAGCTTATAAGAGGGCAAAGATCTCAAAGAAGAAGACAAGGCTTTTCATGACGGCAAAATTCTCGAAAAGAATTTCACCGGGGAAAGAAGAGTTTTACTTTTCAATTCAAGGTTGAAATCATTTCGAGAAAAACTTAAGTCTCGATGGAAAGACCCTATTCACACATGGAGCGCGGGAGATCAGAATGAAGGTAAAGGGTTTGAGTTTAAAGTGATAGGACATATGCGAAGCCGCATCTTGAGTTACTACTATGACGTTGCAAGGGAGTCGATGACTCTAAAAGACGCGATGACTTGATCACCGGCTTTCTGCTACGTCTAGTTATAGACAATAACTAAAAGCGCTTATTGGGAGGCAACCCAACATTTCTAACTCTATCTCTTTCTTTTATTCATAGTCATTTCGTTTATTGCTTTCTCGTTAAATAACAATTAAAAAAAAACAAATTTTCAAAAAAAAAAAAAAAAAAACATTTTGACACTTCTTTATACATTTTTGTTATAGGATGGATGGAATCGGCTCTGTAGCATCAAATGGACACATTTTTGGAGTTTTGGAGCTAAGAAGATTATGTCAAAGTTTTGAGCTTAATTCTATGCCGTTTGATCGTGAAGAATAATGGAAGATGGATTGTAAATTCGGCCAGATTCACGTTTTGGGCTTATTTGGCAGAAAATAACTGATCGAATGACGTTTTTGGGCTTCGGTTTCTTCTACAAAGTTGTAGAGGACGTTTAGCTTTCCAACGATATATTATGGGCTAATTCGGAGCTGATATTATGCATGCTACTTTGAATTGTCAATCACGGTTTAAACTATCTATTTATCTTAATGCTGATCACCATTAGGATGTGTAGACAAGTAATTGGATGCAATTTATGTTGGAATATCACCTTAAATTGGCTAGGGCTTCTTGTGATAATTGTAAGTTCACTTAGGCGAATATCACGCTCTTAAGGTTGCATGGTTTTTCAAAGGTTTTCACAAAACTTAATGAGTGCTTGCATGTTCATATTTGATTTGAATATCACGGATTGGGTTGCATATTAGATATACGTTCTAGCTAGGAATATCACTAGTAGAATATGCAATAGGAAAACCTAGCCTTCAAAGTGCATGTGTAATTCATAAGTAATTGGTAGAACTATATAGGATTGTTATTGGTGATGGAGTGGAACTACAGGGTTTCTTATCTTTGTTTTCTAATAAGTATTGACGAGCTTTATTTTTCGATTATTTAATTTTCACGCGAATTTTCATTTATTTTGTTATTTTAAATTCATGATCACAACTTTCTATCTTTTTGTATTAAATAATTAATTGAGAATCCGTTCTAAATACAAGTTATTTATATCGGTCTACGTAGAGCTTGACCTTGCTTGAGTTCTTTATACTACGATAACCTTGTACTCTTATATGTGAGAGTATTTTTAAGTGATTTTTGCACGGAATTTGAGTGTGGTAAAATTGCTATCGGTTTTGAGAAGATAGCGCTTATATGTGATGAGAAGATAGATAGATATCATAGGTGATGCAAGTTGTCATTTATAGTCAAATTGAAAACTAAATTATATGCATCACATCCTCGTATTTTATGCATAAAAGTACCAATTAATTGACACCTCTTGACACATCCCGATCACAGACCAGGCAGGTGTCGGAAGTCTTGGCCGACACGCGTTAGCGTGTGAAAGCAAAAAAGAAAAATTTAGAATAAAGGATAGAATAAAAGAATAATGAATAAATATTTAATTGAATAAGATCGAGTGCGGAAGAAGCAATTTAATACGGCCGTGGGAAATCTACATTGTCATACCACCGCGCCAACGACGTGCAAGCTCCCGGCCAACTAACACGGAGGGCGCAAAACATAAGAAGGTGAGTGGGTCAAAAAGCAAAGTTTGATAAAACCGTTGTTTCCAAAAGTTTAGTAACCCCTCGTTTGAAAACAAGTATAATTGAGAAAATACGTCATGTCCCAGTAGGCATGAACCTCAAAATACGTCGTGAAAACATACGGGTACTCCCACGCTAATACTTCTTGACATTTGCTCACCCATATGTAAACACACAAGTCCACGTGGCTAAACCACAATGAACGAGGCTAGGTATAAAGAAAGTAATATTTATTTGAGGTACTGTGTGAGTCTAGCGTCTCTAGCGGCGGTTACTCAGCTCTTCCCGATGCACAAGCTCGAGTTGCCTAATGCAGCCTAGAACGAGGCTAGTACCACCACAATGGATCAAAGGCTGCGTGGCCGGCTCTTGTAGCGATAGTGACTACTCTAACGTCAAGGCTAGTCAGCCTGGGCGAGTACTAATACAGGGTGTATACATCTAATGATGAGCAACGAGTATGAAACATGTAGCGACGGTATAATACGGAGTGTTCTACCTCCGACACCGTAATGATATGCAAGTACGCTAACAATTTAAAGAAAGCGTCGAAAACCATATGTATAGATATACATTTGTCAAAAAGAAAGACCCAGCTCACTCACTGCAGGTGGCCAGTCGAAGTACCCGTCTGAGTAGCCGTAGTCCTACGGATAGGCCCCACCTGAGAAATCACCGGTACAATGATTAACTCAAAAAGGTAGCAATTAACGAATTAATTACACCTATCCACTTGCTCTCGATTTGGAGGTCCAAAACACCTCAAAAATTAAAATGCATACTACCCAGAGGTAGTACCCACGTCGTCCGCAGTCGACCAGTGAAAAGCAGTTGAAAAAGGACCTTCCACGCGCCCTCACGCCGCGCGAGGTCGGAGCCTGCGGCTCACGCGCGGCTCACGCGCGGCTCACGCGCAGCTTGATCACGTGTTGAGCCGGTGAGCCGGTCAACTTCGGCTCGGCTCAAGCCTGATCAACACGGCTCGGCTCCGTGATCAATGGCTGACTCCCGAGCCGTCCAAGCGCGGCTCGGCTCAAGGCGGTTCAGGCGATGGCGTCGGCAAATGCGGTCGAACCGGTCTGCGGCGTCGGCATAACAGTCAAAAGCCCGGTCCGATGGCGTCAGCGCCCGGTCATCACGCCAGGATTAGGTCTTGACGCCACTTCCTTACCACCGTCGCCGTCCTTGAATGCGGGAAATTTGCGGTTTTGGGGATTTTTCAAAGCTTCATAACTTCTAGCCGTTTAAGTCCAAATTGGACTGATTCAAGTACCAAAATGAAGCTAGAGATAGGGGAACAAGATTGTACCATTTTGGGGACCAAAAACTGGCCAGAAGTGGCCTGAGAATTGAGGAGAAGTCACAGTGCAAAAAAGCCGATCACGGTCTCCCTGCGATTCTCGGCCAACCACCACCATCAGAGCTTGAACAAGGTACAATGGACCTCAGGAACACGGTGGTGGTCGTTTGAAGTGATTTGGGTTCGTTTTGGGAGGAAAAGCCGAGGAAAGGGTCAGAAACTCAAGCCGCGGGGTGGCAGAGTAATTCCACATGTTCTTGGGTTTCGGCACCGGGACACAGCACAGATTCTTGGAGTTCGGAAAGAAAAAGAACAAGGTTGTTTCTTTGAGTTTTGGTGGAAGGTGCAAGCGAAATGGTGGGGAAGGCCACGGTTTGGCCACAGGTTTGCGGGAAGAAGGAAGAGGAGAAGGAGGAACGCGGGACAAAGCATGAGGGACAAAGATCCCGAAGAAAATGCAGGATTGGCCACACGTGGCTGCGGGCAAATGGGCCCAAGCCCAACCTTGAATTTGGAAATACGGGAAGCAGTAGAAAACCAATGCCGTAAAATATTGGGTCGAGTCCGAGCTGACGTACGGCTTCAGCGTCTGGTGTATCGGCAGAGCACGTCAAGAAAATACAATTGGATGCGTCGTCACGATTCACGACACAAAGTCAGCGAAAAGTCAACCCGAGGGCAAAAACGTCATTTCCACTTTCGGGAATAAAATAATTTAAATTTTTGAACGGGCTGTGACAATCTACCCCCCTTATAAAAATTTCGTCCCCGAAATTTCCATAAGAAGCTCAACGAGGTAGATTGGAGTACAAAACTGTTCACAACAACGTTTCCCAAGAAGCTCCTTTGAAAGAGACGTAGGTGAAGAAAAACAATTGTCTGAGCCGAACGCTGGCTAACAGTGCTCCGACGTCACCACAACCCAAGGTGACACCAGTGCTTCGAAGTTTAATCAAAAGAGGGATGAACGATTAGCCGGAAGAGTAATCAGTCGTCCGAAGGACTTCTGATAGAGATTACCAGCTACTACGCTTGCACGACCGGGAGGTGGTAATCGATAGTGCAATCGTAGTCACCCATCCGCTACATCCAACTCCTTTGACAGAGATTGAGGTCTCCCAGGAAAATGAGACGCCTCAAACTTTGGTGGTCAGTGAACGGTCAACACGTCTCACCAAAGAGAAAAATGTCGCCAGAATCTCGAAGCAAAGATACTGGCAACGAGCTTCAAATCATGGGTATGATAATTCATCTCATACGGTTTCAGTCGCCTGAAGGCATGAGCGATTATCCATCCATGTTGTATTAGCACACAGACCAACCCGCTCAGTGACGCATCACTGTAGAACACAAAGTACCGCCGTCGTTGGAAAGTGCTAATACAAGAACAGGAGTAAGACCAAACTTGAGCAGTCGGAAGATTTGCTCGTGGTCGTCCTTCCACACGAAAGTTAACATTCTTCCTGGCAAGTTTCGTGAGAGGCAGAGAAACAGAAAAGAAATCCTTCACGAAACGTCGGTAAAGACCGAGCAAGCCAAGAAAGTTTGAATCTTGTAATACTTCTGCGGTCGTTCCCAGATCTCCGCCACAGTAGCCATCTGGGGATCGACAAGAGAACAATCCGCAGGAGTCACATGTCCCAAGAAAGACACATGATTAGGCCAGAACTGGCATAAGCTGAAAAGTTCTTAAACATCAACGAATCATGCGCAAAACATTTTGCATGATCGGCCCTAGAATTGGAATAAGCCAAAAGTCAACCAAGAAGACTGTCATGAACTTGTCGAGATACGGCGAAGTACTCGAGTCACCAAGTTCATGAAAGTTACTGGGGCGATTGTCATCCCGAAAGGTATGACAAGAAAAACTCGTAAGGTTCGTAACGAGTCCAGAAGGTGGTCAAGTAACGACGAAGTTCTTGATCTATAACTAACACTAATCAGTCCACAGATCGATCTTAAAAGAAAACAAGCGCACTTCGGAGCTGGTCAAGGAGATCATCGATTCTAGGCAGGGGATAACGGTTTTAATCGTCGCCCGATTCAATTGCCTATAATCGACGCAGAGCCTTAAAGTACTGAAACTTCAAACGATCAAACAAGACCAGAGCTCCACAAGGTGAAGTGCAAGGCAGAAAGAATTCCTTGGCAAAAGTGCCTGGAATTGAAAATCTTCAACTCCCACCACTCACGTGGAGTCGAAAGATAGAACGTAAGAGAGAGATACGGTCAATACCTGGAGAGATCGATGGTGAAAACCACTTCTCGATCAGGCGGTAATCCAGGTAGATCGTAAGGAAAGATTCCAAGAAATCTTGTTGACAAACGGTACTTCGTCAACACAAAGAGAAATTCCAACACCACACATGTGGTACAACCACCACAACCAGAACTCAAAAGGTTCGTTCACTCGTAGCTGAAAGTCAGCCTACGAGTCGATTTTTTTTTTTTCCGGTACTCGCCGGTAAACGTCACAGTCGTTATGCCAGGTGGCAAGAAGGTGGTCAACCTCCGCCGACAATCCACACTGGCACAAAAATTGAGGTAACAATCCATTCCTAGGATCACGTCGAAAAACTACGACATCCAGAGGAATGAAATTGGCAAGCAGACTTGATTAGCGATGATAACGGAGTATCACCGACAATCCCAAAGAACAAGACAAACTTTGCCTTACGGCATAGGGATTCCAAATCGTACCCGGTAAGAGTACAATGTGGTCGAGTAGTTCGAGTAAACAAGAGTGAAATAGATGAGTAGGTAATACTTGGATCCGTTTGGATCTCAAGTAAAAAGTCCAAAGATAGTTTAACGTTTCCGAAACAAGATCGGAATCGTTCAGAGTATCCTACTGGTCGAAAGTACAACTCGCCCAAAAGCAAACAGTGTTCCACACTGGAATAGCCAGGCACCACCAGGATACAGAGTAGCGTAACCAAGGTACGGGAGAAAGGTTCCAGAGTATGGAATGACATTGCCTTGACAATGTCCGTCTCCACTGAAAGTAGGTTACCGATAGAAAACTGTTCGTCCAACTTACTGGATCAGAACAGGCCAAGGGTTGGTTTTCTTGCCGGTACTGCGGACACCGGTTAGCTCTGTGTCCCAATCGTCCACAGCCATGGCACGCTGGAGTTTCTTGCGTACAGTCACCAAAATGACAAGTGTCGCAACGATGACAGAACTGGGCGAAAGACTGGGTGGAGTTACCCAGTAAACGGAAACGGAATCCACTAGTGAATCACTCACCACGTTTAAGATGAAGTTGACCCAGTACTGGATGATTCAGAGCTGAACTTCCACGTTGAAAGACAGATTCTTTCGGAGACTGAAAGAATAACTGCCCATACCCAACTACTGGGTGAAAAACTGCCGAACCGGGTTTGGTGTTTCTCGGCCAAACGCCACCGAGAAATAGCCAAGCAAAGTTCCTGGGGCTTCCAGGAGTTAACTGGTGAAAAGATTAAGGTACTTTAGAGTTGGTTTCCACCAAGAAATGGTCGAAGTTCGAAATCGAACCTTGCTGGGAAAATTTCCAGAACTAGGTCTCAAGGGTTACCAGGGTCAGTAAATTGAGATCGACAAAGATGGTGGTAAGGCCAGTGATCTCCCATAGCCAAAGGAATGGCTCAGTGAGAGCAGAAAGAAAGTTCGGGTGCCTTGAGTAGATTTTGGTTAAAGCAGAAACCAGAGAGACACAAAGATGGCAACTTGATTAGCCAAGTGAACCAGTCACGGTGAAAAGTCCTCGTCGGCGTTCGAATACGAAGATTCGATAAAAGTCAAACTATACTCAGACAGTGGATACGCCACAGCAAGAGCCAAAACCGAAGTTATTGTCAATCACCGTCACTCGTGGATATGCAATCCATACCATCGCCAAAGCGATTAGTCAAGATAGCCGCACCTGCACAAGTGGGAAAATGATCGATTTGAATGACAAAAGTCATGAGTGGAAAGAAAATGTCGACTCCAGGAGTACGAAAAAGTTCTTCAACGTTCGAAGGAAAATGAGTCACGACAAACAAAACAGTCGTAAAGACTCCACACAGTTGAACAACACCACGAAGATGGATATTGTCCAAAACTACCGAAAAGTAGTAGTCACGAATTGTTCGAGAAAAGTCGACCGACAGGTTCGGTTCACGATCATCGAAAAGTCATTGCAGTCGCCACGTGCGGAAAGTAAGGTACAAGAAATTCACGGTGATACTTTTCCATTTCCGAATGAAAATGGAAAGTGGTTGAAACAATTGAGAGGAAAAACCGTCTCCAAGCCTTCACTGCTAACAATTTGAACATCCGCTGACGTACTCAGCGATGGCCAAAACTACCACAAGAAGTAGAAAACGCGTCCAGTCAGGCAACACCAAAGAATACGCGTTACCCGAAGGTAGAAGTCGTTGATTACAGTGTAAAACACTAGCAGTGCGAAGGAATTTGTGAAACTAGGTCTCACGAATTCAGTCCACTGGAACTTGTTGAACACGAAAATTAGTCAACAGGTTCCGCCAACGTCAACGCCTAGCGTTGTCCCAAGGGGAGAGTACTTGATGAAAAATCATCCGTTGTGTCAAACTGACACCACACTCCGAAAATACGACAACTGAACCAGTTTCCCGATTCAGTGAGATTCCATCGGGAGTTAATAAAGAAAACGTCAGACGTCACACGAAACACTCAAGTTCCTCGTCAACCAAGCTCAAGGTCGCACGAGTAAAATACAAAAAGTCTACGCGTACCGAAAAGTAGTGACAAAACTGTCAAAATCGGGAAAACTGCCCGAAACAACATAAAACATGACGTCGAGGTGATATGACACTAAGAAGAACTTAGAATTAACCCAAGGAAAACAATACACCGATGGTGTAAAGTTCGGAAAATTCTCGATTCCAGAACAAAGAATCAAGAACAAAGAGTTCACGAAATTCGAAGTCTGATACCACAGACAAGTACGGAGTACGGAAAGAAGAACCTAGGTTACGAAAAACCACGCTCTGATACCAATCTGACACATCCCGATCCCGGACGAGCCAGGTGTCGGAAGTGCTGGCCGACACGCGTCCGTTAGCGTGACGAAAGCCAAAAGGAAAATTAAAGGATGAAATAAAGAATATTTAATTGAATAAGATCAGGTACGGAAAACAAATTGCAATACACCTATCCTTGCTTTCTACTCAATTTGGAGGTCCAAAACACCTCAAAAATTAACATGCATACTACCCGGTGATACACGTCGTCACAGTCGACTCGTGGCAATCAGTGGACCTTCCACGCGCCCTCACGCGCGGCTTGAAAGATCGAGCCTATGGCTCCACGCGCAGCTCACGCGCGCGACTCATCGCATGAGCTGGTCAGCTGAGCCGGTCAGCCAGTCAGCTCACTCAAGCCGGTCAACACGGCTCAGCTCAAGCCGTCAACGCGGCTCGGCTCAAGCGGTTCGGTCAATGTTGGCGTCGGCAAGTCGGTCTGAACCGGTCTGCTGACATCGGCAAGGCCGGTCCAACCTGGTCTGATGACGTCAGCGCCAGCTCATCCTGCCCGAGAATTCCGGTCGCCAGCCGCCACCAGCGCCGCGTGTTTGATCGCCGATCCCGGAAATTTGGCCGGTTTTCACGAGACCCACGCCAAGCTTCGCCGCTTCTTCGTTTAAGTCCAAATTGGACGATTCAAGTACCAAATGAAGCTAGAGATGAGGGAACAAGATTGTACCATTTTGGGGACCAAACTGGCCATAGGTGGCCTGAAATCGAGAGGAAATTCTGGCCAAAATGGTGCTCCTCCGTCCACGGTGCCATTTCCCGACTTCAAGCCTTGGGTTGGAGTTCCCAAGGTCAGAGGTGGTTTTGTGATGAGTTTGGGCTCCCTTGAGCTCAAAAAGCCAAGTTCAAGTCGGAGAAAAAAAATCAGGCTTCGGTGAAGACTCCAGTTTTCTGGGAAATGGTTTCTGGGTTTCCTGGGTTGCTGGGTTCAAGATTTGGTGCGGGATGGAGTTTGTGTCAAAGTGGCCAAAGGCCACGGTTTGGTGCTTGTTTGCAGAACAGCAAGGAAGAAGAAAGAGAGGGATGAGAGTGGCTCGGCCACAAAGACCAAGCCAGCAGACAAATCCCGGGAAATCTGGGATAGGCCCTGTGGCCTGCGGACATTTGGGTTGCTTAAACTTGAACAAAGATTGCCCAAATTTGAATTACGGAAAACGTGAAATTCGCTTTCCCTTAAAATATTCGGTTCGAGTCGAACGACGTACGACTCGCGTCTACGGAGTGTCGACAGCGTCAAGAAAATGACAAGTGGATGCGTCGTACAGGATTCACGACGCAAAAGTCAACCGAAAGTCAACCGGGGTAAAAACGTCATTTCCACTTCCGGGAATAAAATAATTTAAAACTTTGAACGGGCTGTGACAGTTTTGGGGTTTGAATTAATGCTCTAAGTTTCAGTTTGGGGTTTCAATTAAGGTTCTAATTTTCGTATTCTTATACAATTTCAATTAATTTAAGTTATTGGGGTTAGACCTAATCCCCAAATTCCAACCTTCCACCAGGCATTCAACCCCCCAAATTGTAGTTCACCTCAACCAAGAAAAAAATAGCGGTCAGTATGTTTAAGTCTTTTTTTTTAATTTTATTCTTTTTCAATTTCAACTTGGTGTGGATGAGAATTGTGTTTTGTTTTACATTTGGTCGGTTTGGTCCCTAATTCCAACCTTCCACCATGTTTGTGCAATATGTTGAACATACTTGCTTAATTGTTCTGATCTATGTGTTCCTTTTGCTTAATCTCTTGATCTGCGTCGGTTTGGTTCGATTTTTTCGATCTTATTTTCGATTTAATACGTAAAAATATTTCGAGATTTGTTATATTGGTTCCTGAATTTATTGATGATTTTTGGTATTGGAGATTGAATAATTGAAGTATTTAATTTAATTATTTTTAATAGGTGGGGATTAGTTGTACGAATAATCTGAATATTTCAGTTAATATCTGAATGTAATTCATGCCGTATTACTATTGGATTATGTGGGTCATAAAACAAATCAGTAATGGAGTGTGTATGAATTGCGGGCGTTTTGAGCATCCGTCCGGACAGACGAGTGTCGGAAGTGCTGGCCAAACACGCGTTGGCGCTGGCCAGAAAGCCAAAAAAGAAAATTTAAGGATGAAACAAAGAATAATGAATAAAACAGAGTGCGGAAGAAATGTTAGAATACACAATAAGAGTAGGGTAAAGGGATACAAATTTAAACAGCGTAGAAACAGCCCCATTGTCGGACCACCGCGCCATCGGCGTCGCAAGGTTCCCAGCCAGCTAACACCGGAGGGCGCAAAGCATAAAACGGTGAGTGGGTCAAAAGCAAGTTTGATAAAACCGTTGTTTTCAAAGTTTAGTAACCCTCGTTTGAAAACAAGTATAATTTGAGAAAATATGTCATACCCGTGGGCATGAACCTCAAATAATACTGTCATTGAAAACATGGATTACTCCCGCTAATACTTTACTGACATTTGCTCACCCCATATGTAAACACACAAGTCCACGTGGCTAAACCACAGTGAACAGGCTAGGTATAAAGTAATACGCTGAGTACTACAATGACGCGAAGAGTCTGGCGCTAGCGCTGATGCACAAAATCTTGATCACACAGGAAGTCCGAGTTGCCTAGTGCAACTAAAGCGAACTAGTACCTACAATGGATCCAAGGCTGGCGTGGCAAATCTTTGATGATGACTACTCTAACGTCAAGGCTAGTCCTGTACAAGACTGAAGTGCTAATACCTGGGGTGTATACATCTAATGATGAGCAACAGTATGAAAAACATGCATGGCATTATAGTACGTGTGTTCTTCCAACACACGTAATGAATATGCATCTACGCTAACAATTTAAGAAAGCGTTGAAAAAACCATATGTATATATGTACATTTGGCATAAAACAAAGACCACTCACTCACCTGTAGGTAGCCGGGTCGAAGTACCCCGTCCTAGTAGCCCCAGTAGTCCTCTGTAGGCCCCACCTGTAATCCCACCGGTACAATGATTAACTCAAAAAAGGTTACTAATTAACGAATTAATTACACCTATCCCTTGCTTTCTCAATTTGGAGGTCAAAACACCTCAAAAATTAACATGCATACTACCAGAGGTAGTACACGTCGTCACGAGTGGAGACCGTGAAAACAGATCGGAAAAGGGACTCACGCCCTCACGCGTGGGAGTGCAGGCCTATGGCTCACGCCTTTGACTCCACGCGCGGCTCACGCGGAGAGCTGGTCGCGGGCCGGCGGGAGGCAGTCCCAGCGGCTCGGGCGGGGCCGGTCAGCTCGGCTCGGGTGAGGCCGGTCCAGCTCGGCTCGGCGAGCCGGTCAGCTCGGCTCGGCTCAAGCCGGTCCAAGCTGATGAGCGTCATGCTGACGTCAGCAAATCGGTCTGAACCGGTCTGCTGGCGTCAGCATGCCGGTCCCAACCGGTCCGATGGCGTCAGCGCCGGTCATCCCACTGCCAGGATTCCGGTCGCTGGCGCCGCCACCGGCCGCCCGTGCGGCCGCCGTCACCGTCGCCGAATGCGGGAAAAATGGCGTTCTGGGTAAAACTTCAAGCTTCACCAACTGTGATTTTAAGTCCAAATTGAATGATTCAAGTACCAAAATGAAGCTAGAGATGGGGAGAACAAGATTGTACCATTTGGGGACCAAAAACTGGTCAGAAGTGGCCTGTGAAATTGAGGAGGAAGAATCGGCCAAAAATGAGTTCCTCCGTTCTCGATGCCAATTCGACTTCCAGACCTTGGGTTGGGTTCCCAAGGTCTCTGAGTGTTGGTGATTGTTTGAGTCCTCGAGCTCCGAGAAAGTGGGTTTGAAAGGGGAGAGTGCCACGGGGTGGCAGTCAAATCCCGGGCTTTAGGTTTGTCAGGTCTTGGACACCCACGAGCTACAGAGTTTGAGTTTGTTTTTAGTGGAGAATGGTGAAGGTTCACATCAGCAAGGTGGCCAAGATGGCCACGGCTTGGTGATGAGTTGCGAGAACAAGAGGAAGAAGAAGAGAAGGGAGGAAGGGCTCGGCAAGGAGCCAAAACCCAACCAGACCAAATCCCAGGAAATCTGGGATAGGCACTGTCTGCAGACAAATGGGCCCCAGCCCAAACCAGACAAAACAAACCCAAAGAAATACGGAAAATGCCGAAAAATCGGCGTCCGTAAAATCTTCGTCAGAGTCAGAACGAGCGCACGGCTCGCGTCTACGAATTCGTATCGACGAGCGTCGAAAATACAAGTGGATGTAGTCGTACAAGTTACGACACAAAGTCAACCGAAAAGTCAACCGGGGCAAAAACGTCATTTCCCACTTTCGGGAATAAAATAATTTAAATTTTTGAACGGGCTGTGACAATCTACCCCCCTTATAAAAATTTCGTCCCCGAAATTTCCATAAGAAGCTCAACGAGGTAGATTGGAGTACAAAACTGTTCACAACAACGTTTCCCAAGAAGCTCCTTTGAAAGAGACGTAGGTGAAGAAAAACAATTGTCTGAGCCGAACGCTGGCTAACAGTGCTCCGACGTCACCACAACCCAAGGTGACACCAGTGCTTCGAAGTTTAATCAAAAGAGGGATGAACGATTAGCCGGAAGAGTAATCAGTCGTCCGAAGGACTTCTGATAGAGATTACCAGCTACTACGCTTGCACGACCGGGAGGTGGTAATCGATAGTGCAATCGTAGTCACCCATCCGCTACATCCAACTCCTTTGACAGAGATTGAGGTCTCCCAGGAAAATGAGACGCCTCAAACTTTGGTGGTCAGTGAACGGTCAACACGTCTCACCAAAGAGAAAAATGTCGCCAGAATCTCGAAGCAAAGATACTGGCAACGAGCTTCAAATCATGGGTATGATAATTCATCTCATACGGTTTCAGTCGCCTGAAGGCATGAGCGATTATCCATCCATGTTGTATTAGCACACAGACCAACCCGCTCAGTGACGCATCACTGTAGAACACAAAGTACCGCCGTCGTTGGAAAGTGCTAATACAAGAACAGGAGTAAGACCAAACTTGAGCAGTCGGAAGATTTGCTCGTGGTCGTCCTTCCACACGAAAGTTAACATTCTTCCTGGCAAGTTTCGTGAGAGGCAGAGAAACAGAAAAGAAATCCTTCACGAAACGTCGGTAAAGACCGAGCAAGCCAAGAAAGTTTGAATCTTGTAATACTTCTGCGGTCGTTCCCAGATCTCCGCCACAGTAGCCATCTGGGGATCGACAAGAGAACAATCCGCAGGAGTCACATGTCCCAAGAAAGACACATGATTAGGCCAGAACTGGCATAAGCTGAAAAGTTCTTAAACTTCAACGAATCATGCGCAAAACATTTTGCATGATCGGCCCTAGAATTGGAATAAGCCAAAAGTCAACCAAGAAGACTGTCATGAACTTGTCGAGATACGGCGAAGTACTCGAGTCACCAAGTTCATGAAAGTTACTGGGGCGATTGTCATCCCGAAAGGTATGACAAGAAAAACTCGTAAGGTTCGTAACGAGTCCAGAAGGTGGTCAAGTAACGACGAAGTTCTTGATCTATAACTGACACTAATCAGTCCACAGATCGATCTTAAAAGAAAACAAGCGCACTTCGGAGCTGGTCAAGGAGATCATCGATTCTAGGCAGGGGATAACGGTTTTAATCGTCGCCCGATTCAATTGCCTATAATCGACGCAGAGCCTTAAAGTACTGAAACTTCAAACAATCAAACAAGACCAGAGCTCCACAAGGTGAAGTGCAAGGCAGAAAGAATTCCTTGGCAAAAGTGCCTGGAATTGAAAATCTTCAACTCCCACCACTCACGTGGAGTCGAAAGATAGAACGTAAGAGAGAGATACGGTCAATACCTGGAGAGATCGATGGTGAAAACCACTTCTCGATCAGGCGGTAATCCAGGTAGATCGTAAGGAAAGATTCCAAGAAATCTTGTTGACAAACGGTACTTCGTCAACACAAAGAGAAATTCCAACACCACACATGTGGTACAACCACCACAACCAGAACTCAAAAGGTTCGTTCACTCGTAGCTGAAAGTCAGCCTACGAGTCGATTTTTTTTTTTTCCGGTACTCGCCGGTAAACGTCACAGTCGTTATGCCAGGTGGCAAGAAGGTGGTCAACCTCCGCCGACAATCCACACTGGCACAAAAATTGAGATAACAATCCATTCCTAGGATCACGTCGAAAAACTACGACATCCAGAGGAATGAAATTGGCAAGCAGACTTGATTAGCAATGATAACGGAGTATCACCGACAATCCCAAAGAACAAGACAAACTTTGCCTTACGGCATAGGGATTCCAAATCGTACCCGGTAAGAGTACAATGTGGTCGAGTAGTTCGAGTAAACAAGAGTGAAATAGATGAGTAGGTAATACTTGGATCCGTTTGGATCTCAAGTAAAAAGTCCAAAGATAGTTTAACGTTTCCGAAACAAGATCGGAATCGTTCAGAGTATCCTACTGGTCGAAAGTACAACTCGCCCAAAAGCAAACAGTGTTCCACACTGGAACAGCCAGGCACCACCAGGATACAGAGTAGCGTAACCAAGGTACGGGAGAAAGGTTCCAGAGTATGGAATGACATTGCCTTGACAATGTCCGTCTCCACCGAAAGTAGGTTACCGATAGAAAACTGTTCGTCCAACTTACTGGATCAGAACAGGCCAAGGGTTGGTTTTCTTGCCGGTACTGCGGACACCGGTTAGCTCTGTGTCCCAATCGTCCACAGCCATGGCACGCTGGAGTTTCTTGCGTACACTCACCAAAATGACAAGTGTCGCAACGATGACAGAACTGGGCGAAAGACTGGGTGGAGTTACCCAGTAAACGGAAACGGAATCCACTAGTGAATCACTCACCACGTTTAAGATGAAGTTGACCCACTACTGGATGATTCAGAGCTGAACTTCCACGTTGAAAGACAGATTCTTTCGGAGACTGAAAGAATAACTGCCCATACCCAACTACTGGGTGAAAAACTGCCGAACCGGGTTTGGTGTTTCTCGGCCAAACGCCACCGAGAAATAGCCAAGCAAAGTTCCTGGGGCTTCCAGGAGTTAACTGGTGAAAAGATTAAGGTACTTTAGAGTTGGTTTCCACCAAGAAATGGTCGAAGTTCGAAATCGAACCTTGCCGGGAAAATTTCCAGAACTAGGTCTCAAGGGTTACCAGGGTCAGTAAATTGAGATCGACAAAGATGGTGGTAAGGCCAGTGATCTCCCATAGCCAAAGGAATGGCTCAGTGAGAGCAGAAAGAAAGTTCGGGTGCCTTGAGTAGATTTTGGTTAAAGCAGAAACCAGAGAGAGACAAAGATGGCAACTTGATTAGCCAAGTGAACCAGTCACGGTGAAAAGTCCTCGTCGGCGTTCGAATACGAAGATTCGATAAAAGTCAAACTATACTCAGACAGTGGATACGCCACAGCAAGAGCCAAAACCGAAGTTATTGTCAATCACCGTCACTCGTGGATATGCAATCCATACCATCGCCAAAGCGATTAGTCAAGATAGCCGCACCTGCACAAGTGGGAAAATGATCGATTTGAATGACAAAAGTCATGAGTGGAAAGAAAATGTCGACTCCAGGAGTACGAAAAAGTTCTTCAACGTTCGAAGGAAAATGAGTCATGACAAACAAAACAGTCGTAAAGACTCCACACAGTTGAACAACACCACGAAGATGGATATTGTCCAAAACTACCGAAAAGTAGTAGTCACGAATTGTTCGAGAAAAGTCGACCGACAGGTTCGGTTCATGATCATCGAAAAGTCATTGCAGTCGCCACGTGCGGAAAGTAAGGTACAAGAAATTCACGGTGATACTTTTCCATTTCCGAATGAAAATGGAAAGTGGTTGAAACAATTGAGAGGAAAAACCGTCTCCAAGCCTTCACTGCTAACAATTTGAACATCCGCTGACGTACTCAGCGATGGCCAAAACTACCACAAGAAGTAGAAAACGCGTCCAGTCAGGCAACACCAAAGAATACGCGTTACCCGAAGGTAGAAGTCGTTGATTACAGTGTAAAACACTAGCAGTGCGAAGGAATTTGTGAAACTAGGTCTCACGAATTCAGTCCACTGGAACTTGTTGAACACGAAAATTAGTCAACAGGTTCCGCCAACGTCAACGCCTAGCGTTGTCCCAAGGGGAGAGTACTTGATGAAAAATCATCCGTTGTGTCAAACTGACACCACACTCCGAAAATACGACAACTGAACCAGTTTCCCGATTCAGTGAGATTCCATCGGGAGTTAATAAAGAAAACGTCAGACGTCACACGAAACACTCAAGTTCCTCGTCAACCAAGCTCAAGGTCGCACGAGTAAAATACAAAAAGTCTACGCGTACCGAAAAGTAGTGACAAAACTGTCAAAATCGGGAAAACTGCCCGAAACAACATAAAACATGACGTCGAGGTGATATGACACTAAGAAGAACTTAGAATTAACCCAAGGAAAACAATACACCGATGGTGTAAAGTTCGGAAAATTCTCGATTCCAGAACAAAGAATCAAGAACAAAGA
The DNA here is from genome assembly GCA_018257905.1 of Gillenia trifoliata. Lineage (NCBI taxonomy): Eukaryota > Viridiplantae > Streptophyta > Magnoliopsida > Rosales > Rosaceae > Gillenia > Gillenia trifoliata. The sequence goes on along the minus strand of CM031081.1, from coordinate 15,930,142 downwards.
GTTCACGAAATTCGAAGTCTGATACCACAAACAAGTACGGAGTACGGAAAGAAGAACCTAGGTTACGAAAAACCACGCTCTGATACCAATCTGACACATCCCGATCCCGGACGAGCCAGGTGTCGGAAGTGCTGGCCGACACGCGT